>LHUT01004035.1:1962-14692 GCA_001412135.1 Silene latifolia subsp. alba
CCCTATGTGCTTCCCACTTTATGGCAAATGGGTATTTTGTGAGGGAAAATGGTATCCGTCTATACATATAGACGGATAGTGTCCGTCTATAATGAGAATTTGTGATATTACAAAGATTATATGCTAAAAAGATAAGAGAAAATTACAAGAATATAACAACAATACATAACAGAAAGATGCACCAAATATTATCATATTTACGTAATCTTAACAGGAGGCTTGACTTACTACAGTTCGAGCACTACTATCATCCACCTTTTAAGAAATTTTATATTTTAGTTTCTGTTAGTTTGACTTGTAATTTTCGCTTAGTTAGTTCTATTTCTAGTAGTTTCGGGGTATCCAATTTCCCTATGTTTGTTTTGTAAATTTATTTTTCTGGTTGTAATCGTATACTGTATAATCTCATCTTTATAATTTTATAAAATAATACACGTTTATCTCAAAAAACGAGCAGGTGAATCTTTTACGCCGTCCACTCGAAATTGGTTGGCAAGAATACGAAATGTGGGTTTAATAATGGAGAAAAGAGTCGCACGTTTCTAAAAAGTTCGAGACAAACCGAAGGACGCATTGAAGCATAGCCAATCAGTCACTAGTAGTCACTCCCATCACAATTCACCAAAAGCAAGCAGCAACACACCATTCCTCTCCTCTCCTCTAGTCCTCTCTTCTTCTCTGCTCTTGTGCCCTCAAATTAATGGCTGCTATTTCATCACAACTCAAAATTACCTATAACAACTACCCTAAACACCATTATTATTCATACCCCTTGAAATTGAAACCCCATATCAACAACAACATTCTGAATTTCCACCCAAAACACACTATTACTCCAATTCAATCTTATCCTTGTTTTCATACCATTAATATTCACTGCATTTTACTGAAGCCGTGTTTCGCAGCCGAAATTGTGGATATCCCACCATCTTCTGATGAAAATGATGCACCCACCCCAGAAAGTATAGGTATTGTTTCTACCTCTGAACAAACAAGGAGTAGAAGAAGGGTTGTCAAACTTGCTTGGGAAAAACTTGTTCGTTGGTCTCGCTCTTTGCGTTCTAAGAACAACACTGATGTTCTTCAAACTACCAATAAGGTTTCTTCTGTTTTTCAATTTCAGTCTAGTGTTGGTATTCTTTGATTTTGTATTACCATCAACTAGAGCAGGATAACTTACTAAACTGGTTGCATTTCATTCTAAGCCATTTTCGACTTTGGTCATATTATTTTCAGTGGCGGAACCAGGATTTATGGTTAGGGGGTGAATAAGTAATGCCATAAGGCAAACTCGAATTTTTTTTTTGCTTTTTTCATTGTTCAGCGGGGGTGAGCCGTGAGCGCCCCTGCTAGCCCCCCTAAATCCGCATATGGTAATGTTGCATTAATTAATGCCATTAATTTGGATAAAATAGTGTACATAGTACTATTAATTAATGTTACTTCCTTGATTACTTTTATTGGCAATGTTAATATTCCTTCATGTTACAATATCAGATTGTTGTTCCATTCACATATCATTCATGTCTATAGTGTTCACATTAAACTTTATTCAACTAGTATAGAATATGTGGCTGCTAAAGATAGTTAGGGAAGTATTTGCAGGAGTTTGGTGATTACGCAGCCCGCCTTATAACTCATTGGCTTCATCATTTGGGAATAAAATATCACTGTAGGGGTGAGATTTATATCATTAATGAGAAGATGTCACTGTGTGCAATATTACTCTCAGATTTAGAAACGAAATTTCCTCGACTATGGTGTCAGGTAATTGGGAAATTCATGAAAATGAGTAGGGGTAACAATCACTAACCTTGCGAGCCAGAGTAGCTCATTGGTTGTAAGTTGGTCAATTTTTTTATCATGTCGACCCTATTGATCATAGGTATCATCAGGGATTCAGGGTTACCTAATTCGCTAACATAGGGTGCATATTGCGAATTGATATGTGCTATCGATTCGCAATACGTTTTCGAATTAATTCGCACTAATTCCCGAATTATATATAAAAACTAGCGAATTCTAAAANCTTGATGGTATTAGGTTGTTCTTTTTTTTTTTGACTTATTTTGGTGGTTCCGTCACTTTGTAATGCTGAATTGCTGATCTTTATGCAATGAACCTTTTGTTTTTTTGTTATTATCATCAAGTAAATGACGCGTATTAGTAATTATGAATTTGCGAATTGCTTTTTTTGTAATACTTTGCGTATTCAATTCCCTATTTTGAGCGAATTGCGAATTATGTGTATTATGAATTCGGCAACCCTGGGTGTCATCCCCAAAGATCCAACAACTCTCATCCAGATTGTGTACTCAAACACTAGAAGTTGGAACTAAGTGGTATGCTTAACATGTAGATGAAGAACAAGAGAAGGTGAATGTAGTATTCTCTAACACATTCCACAACTCCTACATTCATAGAAGCGAAATGGGTTAAGAAGCTTAGTTTGAGAAGGCGTGAGGCGCACTTAGGCGATGGGGTCTCACGACGTGAGGCAACATGCACGCCTTATGGACACAAGGCGCGTCGATTTTCAAACGAACATGTTTACTTTAAAGTAAATTTTTGTGCACAATAGTCCCTAGTTTGTTTTTAAAGAGGGCTAACATGTAAATAAGTGAAAGTTAAGGATAGGGGAGAGAAGAGGAGGGCAAACTGGTTTAAATAAAAGAATCAGGGAAAAAAATGGAATTGCATAGTAATGCGCCTCAAGTTTACCTCACTAGGTGCACCTTGTGCGCCTTAGGCTCTCTGAGGTGATTCGGTTAACGCCTGAGTGGACGCTGCATATAGGCGGCTAGGCGCGCTTCAGACGCTTTTTCTAAGCTTCCCACAATGAGTGAAAGCGGGCTGGTTTAAGGCTCCCCACCTCCTCCCCTTCATGCAAGCACTCTTGCTTCAGAAAACTTCTTTTACTTGTCGCCTCCATTGGATATGCTCCCGGGACTCCGGGAGTATCCTAAAAAATTGTTTAAAACTTTGGAAGATGGTCAAGGTAGCTTACTTCCAAGCCACTGCACGTCCTGTCTTGATGATGTCTTATCTGGTCCACGATGGAAGGCGGAAAAGGCTTGGTTTCTTTATAAAAAAAAAAGGGAAAAGGGGATTTTTTTTAATCACAGTAGCCCTTTTCTTAGGAAACAGTTGAAAAGGGGGATTAAGACCACCCACCAAAGTTATAAACATTGGCGATAGTAACTGTGAGAGTTTATGACTGGCAGAATTGAAAGCCTTCGTTACACAAACACTAGAACTTTACTATCACAAACCATGGCTTGAGGTTCATTTGTTTCATGTTGGAGAATTCGTTTGCCAGTTTATTTCTTCCTAGGGATGTCAGTGGGACGGGTTTTGGCGGGTCTCGCCCCGCNTTTTAAAAACTTTAAGAGGGCATACGTGATCAACGGACGTGACCGTAGTCAGACGTGGGTTCTACGGAGTGGGTTTGAAAATTTCAACCCGCAGCGGGTCGAAGGGCGGGTGTGGGTACACATTATAGACTCGCGGGGCGGGTGCGAGTTAACACTCCTCCGCACCCACCCCGCCCCATTGACATCCCTATAATTCTTCCTCCCATTCAATTAGTTGTTCACGTTTTTATTCTTTTGTGAGGAGTATTTTAATCAAACTTAAACTACTAGTTGAATGAGAGGCAATAAAATTAATATTGTATTACTCTTGGGTAATGCTGACTCAGTCTAATGTCTTTCATGTTGGAAGATTTGTTTGCCTCTAAAATGTTGATTTCTATATATCCTTAATCCTTTATGGTTCTATATAAAGGGTAATGGCCAGGTTACACTTTTGTCCTCAGAGTATGTTTAAGGGGTGATATTGAGGGGCAAGTGGCTTATGATGCACAGGGAGAAGTACGGGTACATAAGAGGCGAGGTAGTGGGATGCTAGGCATAGGAGATGGATTCTGTTGGTAGACTGTAAGAGACTCAATGGATTATAAGGGTAAAGTACTCTAAAAAGATGTGACGTAGTGAGAAATAGATAATTCTCTAGATGACAAAAAATCTAAGACCATATCTAAGTTCACAGTTGATACTTGACCATTCGTTAATCCTCCTGAATAGTGTGTTCTTTAGTTCTCTTGTAGTAGTAGTTTCTATACTCAATTTATTTTCAGTGAACATGGTCATTTGTCACTTCGGTTGGATTCAAAGCTTCAAATTCATTCCGTAGTTGTGTATATGAAGTTCATATCTGTTTCTTTGTGTCTTCAGTTTCTCGTAATGAATGTCAAGATTATATATGGTTTGTGGTCTGTAAATGTTTTGTTGTACGGAGTATGGTGTACGGTGTGTTTAGGAAATAACCCCCCAATCCCCATCAAAATAGACTTCCAAGAACATGATATGTTTGTGCATACGGAGAGGGATGGGAAAGGGCCCTGGTGACTGTTGATTCTTGCAGTTGGCATACAACAAAAGGTATTTGTGTAAAAAAAGGGGCTTAGATATACAAACTACACGGTAGATGGCGCTGTCGCTCGTAAATAATTGAAATATAATGCACATTAGAAATTTTGGTTACGACTAACAATTCGTAAATGATGAATATTTGAGTTGGTTGTTGGTTCATGTTTCTTTCATCATGATCTTGTTTGCGTTGCAGAGCTGCGGCTGCCATGTTCATTAGTAAACCATCTAATGAAGATGTTTCTGCTAGATTTTGAGCATTGCATGTTTGTACTGGTGATAAGGGAAAAATTGAGCTAAAATTATACCTGTATTGCTAACTTTACAGTAGTTTATAGGTGGTTGTGCTTGGAGGTGGGTCTTTTGGTACAGCTATGGCAGTCCATGTTGCTGAGAAAAAGCCAGAAATGGAAGTCAGTATGCTTGTCCGCGATATTAAAGTTTGTCAATCTATTAACGAAATCCACTGTAATAGGTAAAGCCTTCGATTGATTCATTTAAAGCCCTGGCTTCCTGCTGGATGATGCAGGGAACTCAACTTCGCAATTTTTTTCTGTACAGCAAATATTTCCCAAACCATAAGCTTCCGGAAAATCTTACTGCCACAATGAGCGCCAAACTTGCTCTGCAAGGTGCTGACTTCTGCTTGCATGCTGTTCCTGTGCAGGTTTCAGATCATCTAGCGTTAGTTTGCCATGTTCTTTAACCTATCATTTCTTTCTTACTGCCATTGTGCTTTTTTTCATATTGGATTCGAGCATAGAATGGTAGCATGTTTGATTGCGTGATTAAGTTTGCAATCTTGTAGCATAATGACTTTATATCTGTTGCAGCAGCTACTGCTCTAATTTCAGTGGAGTCGAGGACTCACTATTCTTTTGGTTTTGGAATATGATGGAATGTAGCAAAATGGCTCACTTAACTATCCGCTTTTCTTGTGTTATGAAATAGCAGTCAGTCGATGCGATGATGATGCAATTTCATTACGGGTCATCCTTAAATAGAGTCTTTATGCTTTTATCCCAGAGGTAAGGCTGCATAAATCCAACGCGCCCTTACCCTGCCATGTGCCATGGGTGGGGAGCCTTTGCAGCACTGGATCGAGTAACATTATTCTTGTTGGCGGCGCAGTTTACCGCTTCATTTCTTGAAAGCATTGTCGACTATGTTGATCCTGGCTTGCCGTTTATTTCACTTAGCAAAGGCTTGGAGCTTAACACACTACGAATGATGTCTCAAATCATTCCGCAAACGCTAAAAAATCCACGGCAGCCTTTTGTTGCCTTATCTGGGCCTTCATTTGCGTTAGAGTTAATGAACAAACTTCCAACAGGTAATTGCAATTTGGTTAACTGTGTTTAACGTGTGAAGTTTCTGAGTACCGATCATTCATTTTATAATTCTTTTTGGATGCTTTAATTTTTCAGCTATGGTCGTAGCATCGAGGGACAAGAAATTGGCAAATAGAGTACAACAACTCCTAGCTTCAGATAGGCTGAGGATCAGCACTTCAAAGTAAATCTCACCTCATTATCGACTTTCCGATATCTAGTTCAGTCTTGTCCTTCTGCCTGATTTTGTGATATGCTCCAAATATTTCAACCTGAAATAGAAACATACGGAGTATTATTTTTTTTTCCCTTTTGCTGGTGCGGTTGGGGTTTATGGAGCCAACCTATGTTACTTTGACTCTTCACTTTTCGGACTGTACCCACGTCGATACGACACGAGATGGATATGGATATGAATTCCGTACCTGACACTTAGTCCGACACTTCTACCAGGAGAGTTGAACTAGCAAGGCTTGCACCACAAAAGTAGAGGAATAGAGGTTTATAAGGCATTTAGTATTATGTCTAATGATTTTAAGTCTTATTTGCCAAAGTTATTTCCATTATACTCCAAAACAAGTCGGTATATTTCAAATTTAGAAGTGTATTTTTGTTTTGAAAATGTGTCCCCTACCCGTATCCTCATTTTAGGATTGGGGTCCCGTGTCATGTCGTGTCCCACTTGGATATATACCTGTGTCCTGACTCCTGACACTCGTACTCAAGTTAAGAGTCACATAGAACTATAGAAGCCAACTACCCACTATTGTTTAGCTATAAATTATGATGGAATTGAGCAAAATGAATCATTAAACTGATTCTGCTGCTTCTTATACTGTTATCTGCGGAGTAACAGTTGGTTGATGCAATTTTACCCAAAAATCATATGAATTTCCGGAGAGTCTGTCTTTTTTTTTTTTTTTTTTACATAGGTGTATGATTACGACTAGGTATGTTGTTAGAGGTGGTTTAAGATTGGAGGTGGTTTAAGCTATCAAACATTTCTATTGGCATTTCATATGCCATGTACTCTCCAAATACGTCACAGACAGATGAATTCTACTGAAATATAGTGGGGGATATAAGATCAACATTGTTTAGAGCATATGAGAGATTTGGCTTCAAATTGTTAAACAGAAGGGAAGTTACAGTTCCAAAGTGATTTCTGTGAAGATCCTAATCAGCTTTACATTTATCATGTGTTAGACTCACAATGCCTGCATTTGTGATATGCTGCTCAAATATCTCAACTTGAAAGTTGAAGTTGGATATACTCTGTATATAATATATTTTCTTTGCTGGTGAGGTTGAGGGGTTTATGGAGCCGTAAACTCACTATTTTTTAACTTCTGAATGTGATAGAACAATGCAACATGGATTATTTTACTGGTGTGCTTCTTATCTTGTGAAGTAACAGTCTGTTCAAGCAATTCTTGACATGATTTTCACTATGAATCATTCGGAGGCCGATAGTCAGTCTCTCTTTGTTTCAACACAAGGATAAGGCTACATAATTGCAACTGAGTAAACTTCCGTGCTTTTTGTAATGGTATTTCAAATGCTATGTCGCCTCCAGATGAATACTGTAAATGGACGGGGATACAAAGTCAACATTTTGAACAGCATGTGAAGCTTCGCCTTCAAAATGCTTAAAAGCAGGGACTTTGCAGCTCAAAAGCGCTTTTTTTCTTCATAGATTCTAATCAGCTTTAGATTTATTATTCTCTAGACTTGCAATGTCTTATATCTGTATTCCTTAAGTCCTTACTAATAAGTTCCTGTGCATCAGCGATGTCACAGGGGTTGAAATTGCTGGTGCACTAAAAAATGTTCTGGCTATAGCGGCTGGAATTGTGGAAGGTATGAATCTTGGTAATAACTCCATGGCCGCCTTGGTTGCTCAGGGTTGCTCTGAAATCCGTTGGTTGGCAAAAAAGGTATACAAATAATCCTATATCTGTTTCTTAAATTAGGAACTTATCTACCTGGTGTAAGTGTAATTTTAACTCAAAATCAATTTTATTCATTATAGACGCCCCCATTCTTCCCGAGTTCCCCAGATGTTTCCTTTCCACACTTCGTAGTACTCCCTGCTAAATAATTTCACAAAAGCTGTACAAGGCGTTAGCGGGGAAAGAACAAAAACATGTGGATATGAAGGATGAGGATTGGGGAAAATTAGATCTTGAAGCACGAGCAGCCATAATCTTATGCCTTGAGAGGGATGTTGCATTCTTGCTAATTGAAGAAACAACGGCTGCTGGAGTGCGGGAAAAGTCTTGAGAATAATTTCATGGTGAAAACTCCAACGAATCGGATCTATTTAAAATCCAGATTGTATACATTTCACTACTTCTCAATGCCCCCTTCCCGGATTCATGGTAAAACCTCGTGTTTATGGTACCTTTCAAGTACCTCAAAATCCATATTTCACTGCTTCCCAGTGCACCTTTCCCGGATTTGCCATGAATCTACTAACCTTTTCATGTTCTTACCAAGAAGTGATAAGACCTTTTTCAGACATGCCCAAGGCGAATCCGGGAAATCCGGGAAAGGTGCACTGGTAAGCAGTGAAATGGATGGATTTTGAGGTACTTGAAAGGTACCATAAACACGGGGTTTTTACCATGAATCCGGGAAGGGCGCACTTGGAAGTAGTGAAATGAAATGTATACAATCTGGATATTAATAGATCCGATTCGTTAGAGTTTTCACCATGAAATTATTTTCTAACTTTTCCCGCACTCCAGCAGCCGTTGTTTCTTCATTTACCAAGAATGCAACATCCCTCTCAAGCCATGAGATTATGGCCCCTCGTGCTTTAAGCTTTTAAGATCTAAATCTTCCCAATCCTCATCCTTCATATCCACAGGTTTTTGTTCTTTCCCCGCTAATGTCTTGCGCAACTTTTGTGAAATTAGCAAATCTTTCATCCTCCAATAGGAAAAATCATTTTTCCGATTGAACTTTTCAATTTCATATTTGTCCACTTTACGGTTCCCCTAGAAGAAGCCATTATATTTGGCTCTGATACCAATTGTTTGAGTAGCAACAAAAATTATGGCCTTCTAATAGAATAATACGGAGTATGAAATATATTTCCTCACTAAATTGCTGAACAATAACTTAAATGAAAGAATAAAATGTCTAGGATGAGAGATTAACTTCTGATTAATAAACTCACTTTGTTACTCTCTATTTTATTTTGTTGATATATGCTGTGATGGTTAACAACATAAGCATGAATTGCTTATATAGTAGCCTACATACTATTAAATGAGTGATCTACATTTAACACCCACTTTAACCACTCCTTGAAGATAGTTAAAGCAAAACTTTCTCTCTAACTATTTTACTGCATTCTTAATATGCCTCCTTTCTATATTTAGCATATGCTAAATATTTAACTTATTCTACATTATTCATTCAAGTAAAATCAGAAAAATCGATATGTTTGATAACCAATCTTTGATTTGAGAGGTACTTCAAATCTTCTTTTTAAGTTAAATAGGTCGTTAACTTAATTCGCGTCTTTAGTTAAAAGACCCCCATTGTTGGAGATATACGTCTATTTCGAGCAATCCCTTCTGTCATTATTGTTCTTTATTACCGCTTCTGCAAATTCGTATGAGTTGGTATTTCATTACTTTTCCTTAAATCATCCTAAACTGGAAAGAGGGGCAGTAAAATTGGAATGCAGGGAGTACTATGTTTCTTTATTATTTTGTATTCTGTAATATTTGAAAGGGGATCTGGAGTCTGGACCACTCAGAAGGGATGATGTGGATTATGTTGGCTGTATTATATATGCAGTTGGCTAAAAAATTTTGTGGATTCCTACCCGTTATTTGGGTCAAAGAACTTGCATTTTTGCGGTATAACTTGTGTAAATCTGCCTAGTGCAAGTATTAATGATCTAGGAATGGAATAACGTAGTAACTTGTCTATGTAACAAATGTTTCCAAATTTTGTTTTCCGGTGCAGATGGGTGCCAAGTCAGCAACTCTTACTGGGTTATCAGGAACGGGGGACATAATGCTTACATGCTTTGTTAATCTTTCAAGAAATAGGACGGTCGGAGTTCGTCTTGGCTCAGGAGAGAGACTTGAGGATGTACTGAGCTCTATGAATCAGGTGCACGGCAATGTTCTTCTAATGAAATGTTCTGAAATATTTTTGGCTTATGTTCCTTCAACCACACTTTGGTTGTGTCTCGTGTAACAGTACACTTCCACAGTTCAGCATTTCATCTTAGGCAAAATACATGGGACATTTTACAAATTGCAGTGACTCACGCTCCAACACAAAGCTGTGCCAAACACTTGTAGACGAGTTAGTGTAACATAAATTTTGGGAGTCTGATTATCATTCTTTAAATCATCTATTGCTCAGGTTGCTGAAGGTGTTGCTACAGCTGGAGCTGTGATTGCATTGGCGCAAAAATATAAAGTGAAGATGCCAGTCCTAACAGCAGTTGCTAGAATAATTGACAATGAGCTCACTCCTCAGTCTGCGGTTCTTGAACTCATGCGCCTGCCTCAGGTAATTCTTACTCTCTCATATCTTTCAGTTTCCCCTTCCCAAACCATATTTCATCAACATAGCATAGTGCCTCAAAGGCTTCAGTGTATGCAGCTCTAGGTGTTGAAAACTCTCAAGTGTTTCCTATGACCCATAATCGAACTCAAAAATAGCGTTGATTGACAGCTACTTAACAATAGAAGCAGCGAAGAGACAGTTCCTTGTTACTGCCAATGCTTACATTGGTTTGATATAGTGGAGGCCTCTTTTGATTGTTACTTGTCTTAACAAGTGCAGGTTGAAGAAGTTTAATCATTCAAAACCAAGCTGCCGTCAACTTACCTGTCATTCCTCAGTGGCGCCAAGAAGCTTATGATTCCATGGCATTTATTTTTACAGGTTCATAAGCTATTGCCATTGAACCGAGTTTTGTCGAGATTGCTCCTTGGAAGGGCAACAAATTTACATGGGAATCTTTCTTTTTGGTCTCTGGCTTCCGAAAGTTCCTTTCAGTCTTCCAGGTGATTGATAATGCATATACATACATTCTTTAACACAAGTTTTTCACAAAAGCTGAAGGGCATGCTGTGAATAGTGAATACAACCAAAGCAGACAGAAATATAGATCCAACAAAACATCAGTAGTCAATACACTTGTAATTTTCATTGATATTCCATTGTTTGGTATCCAATTGAAATCACTAGTTTTTACCATTTAAGCACTTGCCTTAGTGACCGGTGAAAACACCACTGCATTATAGCTGGAGGGCTTTTAGCTCAGAATTACCCTACAAATGGGGGGACTTCCGCTGTCACCAAATATATGTCCGCTTAAAGAAAGGTTTCCCCCAAAACAACCTTGGACCTCTCAACCAAGTATCAAACTTAGAAGCGGAGGGTTTTACTATATGTATGTTTCGTGCGTCATTTTAAGAAACAGTTATAAATCAAGTGCAGCCTTCAAACTATGAGCCCGTCTCTTATATACGACGGTTGATATTTTGATATGAAGCACGCTTAACAAAGACTAGGCTTTTATATTGAAACAATTATCAAAAGTGTTGTAGGACTCTCAAAAATCCCAAGACCAAGATTTTTTTAATTCCTCCATTATGGAGGATTAGCATTACTAGATCCTAGTAGTTGAAAACTCGTGTGTAATTAATTTTTTATATAGGAACCCAAATTTTTTTCTAAATTTGTTAAATTCACATTTTATGAGCCTAATTCCCATGAATCGGATATTCTTATGGGGTTATAATCTAACGTTCAACCAAACAATACCTTTCAAAATTTTGAAAGAAATTTTGTGTTTATATTTTTATATTAGTTTTATTTATTTTAAATACAAATTTTCAATAAATTTACATATTTACGACCGGTGGATTGGGTCGTTTTCCAGCTTGGTTAAAAGAGCAAATTATTTCCGGGTTGTTTTATTGGGATTTGGGACGGATTTTCGGGCGGGGTTATCTTTTCACTTGTTTAGTGAGATGTGGTGGCTGACGAGCGACGACAATAGAGGAGGTGAGTGTATTTAGTCCTGGCAAAATAAAACCAAACTTGAAAAACCGATCAAAAACATCTGATTTAATAACTGATCGAACACTCGATATGAGTAACCTAAATAGTACCCGAAATCTGAGTCAAACGAAACTAAACCAGATTCAATTATTATCGAATGATAATCGAACTTTTTTGAATCGATAATAACTGAACCGATTGACCTGAATTAAAAACATTCATTTTCTCATAAAACCCTTATATTTTAGGTATTTTTCATTTATTATTTATTAATAGTATTATAAATTATACATTTAAATTGGAAAACATAAGATAAATTTAAGTTTATTTTTACCCTCAACTCAAAAAAATAATGACCCAATAGGTTGATACATAACTGAACTGATATTGACCCGAGCCGAGCCGTACGACGTACCTAACTCGAAATAACACTAACCAATTAAACTGGCTAACTGAAATAAACCCAGTCGAAATCAAAAACACGGTACACCCGTTTTAAACCAAATCGCTTTAACTCAGTCTGAAAATGAATGTCAAACGGGTCAGGCGGGTTATGTAACACCCCCTCATACCAAGGTACCTTACCAAGGACTACCCTAGCATGAAAGGCTGTTACCATCTCGGTTTCCCGAGGTTAGTATATCAAAGTTACCAATACTAAACAACATTTATTAAAGTATACAGAGTTAGCGATTACATTGTCTCAGACCAACTCCAAAGGAAAGTATAAGATCTCAATACAACAGCAATCAAAGACATCTAAATTCATAACAGCGGAAGCTAGACTCGAAGTGATGACTCCCCATGACCGTCCCATAGCTAAACGTTTGCATTACCTGTCACATTCTGCTCACCATCCCCGAATGGATCACCGCAGGTTTTACAAAACAACAACAGCAGGGTCAGTACCGTTCAATCAATATA
>LHUT01004038.1:0-14716 GCA_001412135.1 Silene latifolia subsp. alba
AGTCTTAGGTTTTTGTGTTTTTTTTTTTCAAGCAGACGACGGCATCGGAGATAGAGTTCAGTGAGTGGAGTTCAGACGGTTGCTCTTCCGTTCTAGCTCGTATGGAGCGGGACTTAGCTTTGACTTTGTTCCCTCTATACGAGGACCACTTGAGATGACACCGTCCTATCCCAGAGGGTTGGACACACCCTTCCTTTTACCGGTTCCCAGCTGAGGGGTACCCGGCGTACACTAGTGAGGAGGAGGAGGAGGAGGAGGAGGAGGAGGAAGAGGAGGAGGAGGAGGAGGACAAGGACCCGGTGGCGGCAGCGGAGAGAGCTCGAGCTGAGTAGAGGAGGAGGAGGAGAGAGCAGGAGGTGGATCCGGATTACACGGTGACGGTGGAGGACGTGCGTGACGACGAGCCTGACGAGTAGCTACTGATCTACTCACTTCCCCAGTTTTCTGGTTGGTTTGGGGAAGTTCGTGTTTTGTATGTTCCATCTCACTCTTTTATTTTTGTCTCCTTTTATTTTTGTCTCCGTCAACACCCTATATCCCCTTAAACTCCTTATTATTTTCTCAAATTTCCTAGCCTCTTTTGAACTTTTTTTGGAGAAACCTCTATAGACTACTTTACCATATCTAACATCAACTAATAACTTGAACTCCTTAGTTTAGTCCCTTAGGGTTTCCAAACATTCAACCACTAGGAAATTTCCTAAACACTCTAAATATTACCCATTCGACTGTATTCATAGACTCTATTCATTGCGGTTCCTAGAAACCATCCAACATGAGTCCTTTAAGAAATCCACAGCTCTCTAGCCGCGTCCTTAGATTCTCTAATCTAATCTTTAGGTGACTAAGTCTCTACTACACATCCTCCAAGGAGTATTTCAGGTATGGTCTCTTCTTATTACTGGAGAGCTTCCATATGTAGTATAATAGACTTTAAACGACCCTCCCGAATAGTCGATATACTCTAAACTGTTCTCGATGACATGTCTTTGACTCAGACCCCTTGAGTCGCCTCGCGTCGCGTCGCCATAGTCTTCAGGTTATAATCTTCGATTGACCTAGGGGATATACTTTGACTTTCACCATGTCTAAACCTCAGTCAAAGTGGGGCTATGTAGATACCCAGTATCTGCACCTTCCAAAAACACCCGATAATGGTCGGACTACAACGTGTTTTGATATGCAAGCGTGATTGGCTATATATGAAACGTTTTAATGCGTTACTCGGATATGAAAAATAATGTCAATTTCTTTTCTAACTTTATTGGCATTAAAACAACACTTATTTATAGCTAAAATCGACTCCGGGCCTAAAACCGACTCTGAAATCTGCAACCCGAGTCAACCTAAATCAACCCGAGTCTCGAATATGAAAACTAATTTCAAAAATGGTTTTATTAGGTCATTTGAAATAAAATAACACTATTTAGAGTTAAAACTGACTCCGAGCCCAAAACCGACTCCGAAACCCGCAACCCAAGTCAAATCCGAATCCGAGTCAAGCATGCAAAACCTCCATCGAACACCCAAATACGATCTTACACGGTATGATGGTAAACACCACAAACCACAACCAAAAAACTACTGGTTAAAACAAAGGAAAAATCCAAACTTGAAAATGACAGGACCCTCTTGTGGTGCAGGTTAGCTTGCGCCAAAAGAGGCCCTTCCTTGGCTCCAAGCAAACTCAACCGACTTACCACCCTACATTTCTCTAAAAATGCCCACCCTTCACTCCACATTTCACTCATGCGAGAGTCTGCCCTCTCACTTCTCTCCTAAAATTCTATACTCGACTTCCTTAAGTCAAAACCGACACGTGTTTTGGACCTACCGATCCAAAACACAAGCCTTACACATTTTGTTTGGTACCGTCGCCATTGCATTTGTCCGACCAATTTGACCAACTCAACATATTTTCCAACAACATCTTTTCAAAACAAAATCCTTTTTGAAGGCACTCTTTTAAACTTATTTTGATACCGAATCGTCGCATAACGAGAAAACCGTCTCAATAGTCGTCTACTTCATAAACATCATAACATGTAAGTTTGAGGGTATAAATATCCCACTTCTTTCTTTTATTTATCAATTCCATAACATAAACAACGTGAATGAAACATAATACGATCCAAAATATGTCAGAAACGAGCCAAACTTTGAGTTTGCCAGAATCAGAGACCTGGTTACCTCGTCGGGTACCTCCAAGGCATCTCTGGCATTCTCGAACCGTGTTTGTTATCGTCTTTCTTTTATTTCCATTCTTTCTTTTCTTTCTTTTACTACGACTTTCGTCATTTCATTTCATTTCTTTTGATTCTTTTTTAACGATCTCCAAAATCGTCCTTGGTTAATTATACCGTGTTGGTTAAATCCGAGTTTCGATGATATTTTTTGTTTAGTTACAAATTTATGAGTCTTTAAGCACTTTTTCTTTCACCTTTTATTTTTTCCGTTTATTTATCTTCTATAAAGAATTTTGGTCACATTAATGCTTATCCTTGTTTAATGCAAATACCATGTCGGTTTAATTCGATTACGATGATATATGTCGACTAATTCCAAGCAAGTGAACTTAATATACTTAGTTCATATCAAATTATTTCCTTTCTTCATTTACTCACTCTCATTTTAGCCACAGTGAATATCACCCTTGGTTAACATAAATACCATGTCGATTTAATTCGAGTACTGTGATAAGACGGCTAAGCATATACACCATTTATTCTTTCTTCTTATTTACAAAACTATTTTTGTGAAGGTTGCAAATGTGGGTATTACTTACATAATAGTAATTACCCCGAGTTATGCAAGTAAGACTCGAAAGCATTCGATTTGAACATATTTTTCCTATTTTACGACTTTTCTAAGAACCCACGAGATGCCTATTGCCTCGCAGAGTGGCTCGCGCCCCCAAGAGGTTGCCATATCTCTCTATTCTTCTTTATTTAGCACTCATTTAAGATTATTACCGATTACGGACAAATCTGAATGCGTCGTGGAACAAATTAACGAGCAAACACTCTTACACTTTTCATTGCTTAATTTTCCACTTTTTCTTTTTAATTTCCTTTTTATTCATTCATTCTTTTGAATAACAAATTGGATCGTGTTAAGAACCATAACCCGAACTTGGTAAATGGATGTTTAATTTCCGCTTCACATGCAAATCAATCTAATCCCAAATTTGAAACCAATTTCTTAGTACGTGCATAAAATAACCAAGTTAGCCGAATTCACATGTTAGGTTGGCCTAATTAGTGGTTGCGCATTAATGCATTTAACCCATTTTATTAACTTTTGCACTAGAAACCACGATCGATCAGTAGAGGCCGCGAAAGCGGGCGGGATTGGGTTTCGATTAAAGAGCTTGCCAATACGTACACTCGCCCCTTACTCGAATTTCTGGATAGTGGATGACCTTATCTATGGCAATACAAGAGTCATTCGAGACATAAAATGCTAGAGGGGGGATGAGTCCTTATCTTTAGTATATGTGTGAAGCACCGCTTCATGCTTTGTTCGACCAAGGTATAAAATGGATTCGAACGGTGTTCAATCACTCCACAATTTCTTGGTGGCGACTCCGAACATTGCTCGTTTCGAGACCTTCATCAAGAAGAAACAGACCGATTTAAACAATCCAGTCAAAGCACCTGCGCCCCCTAACGTGGCTTTAGACCGCCATATGTCTACAGATCAACGTGCGGATGACATGTCCACAGTAACACAGAATTCATATAATCACTACATGTTTTATGCAGTACAATCAATTACAACTACTTTCCCCAATCTCAAATCTAGCATTTGATCTTAAGTCATTCTAACATGATGAATGAGTGGTTTAACATGTAAATTAATGAACTAAAGAATGTATTAGACACTTACAACAAGGAAAGACCTAATTTTCTTGCAAATAAGAAAACCTCAATTTGATTGTTGTAGATCTCTCTTCTTCCTCTCTTCTTACCAATTATGAGATATTATGAGAAAACTTGTAAAATAAATTAAAGGGTTTTAAATCTAGAGTTTCGTAGTTATATATAGTGTTTAGGATAAGCTAAGTCGGTTTATAGAAGAATATAATAATAATAATAAAAGGTTGTTTCTAAGTTACGGAATCAAAAAAATCACACGCTGCTAAAATAGAGGTTCGTCGATCGAGTAATGGGGTCTTACTCGATTGAGTAACCCAAAACATGACTCTCCTCAATTCGCACTAACTTCGTAGGATCGCCATTTCTTCGTTACTTTGCAGAATGTAGCTTGTGACAATTAGTTTTCCCCTTCAATGTGAACCACCTCCATCGAAGCTCTAAAACTCAAGATATTGTAGTTTGAAGTCGACCCTTATACAAGGGATCATCATTCCAATTCATTACACAATTGTCTAAGCTCCCATATTAACTTTCATAGTCTGAATAGTACTTAGACGCACACAAAGGGTCTTATAAGCTTATAATATGATGGGCAATACACCCAAAGTCAGCGTTCAGGTTGGCATCGACCCCTTCCTTTGCGGGCTTGTCATCTCCGGGAGAGTTGATCAAGTTCTTTACGAGGTGTTTTTCCTCCTGTTTTGGTTGTCCTCGACCAATATCTTTGCCTTGAAATTTAGCATGCATTCCCTTTGGTAGGGGTTTAGCCGGACCTCTTCCTCTTTGTCACTTTTGACGGAGAGGGCGTCCTCTACGCGCCCTTTTCCCGGTTGTCGACTTGCTGCTGTGGTAGTACTCTTGCCTGCAACCGAGTCCTGACCATCGGTTTCGATCGGCATGCCGAGGATTAGGTTATTCGTGGAGAATGATTTGTCGATAGGATTCGACATAATGACTTTTTAGCTTATTTTTGTGTTTTTAGGACATTTGTGTTAAATTTTCTACATATGGTGTAATACCTCGTATTTTTAGCCAAGGTCAAAGGTTAAAGTCAACGGTAAAATATATTATATTAAATTTATTAAATAATAATATGGAGATTAATTATAAGACTGAAAGATGAAAAGAAAAAAAAAGAGAAAAAGGAAGATCAGTTTGGCGTATGGAGTATTAGTGAAGGGAGAAGGGGGTTGTCGTCTAATGGAGCTTTGTCTTACAACAACAACAACAACAACAACAACAACAACAACAACAACAACAATAATAATAATAATAGAAATAATAAATAAAAAGTGAAGCTTCCTTGCAACTTCCTAAACTATGCATCTACCACTATAAATACAACCTACCATCTTTCATATATTCTTTATTTCTTTACAAAAACATCACACATAATTAAACTGAGAGAGGAAAGAGAGAGTAGGGAAGGGGTTTTCAACCATCTTGTCATCTTAAGATCTAAAGGTATGTTTTTCACAAAACCGTCTTACAATTGATTATTCACGATTTTGACACCGTTGACCGAGACTAGACCTTTGACCGAGGGATTGACCAGCCGTAGGGACCAGATTGACCAGCCGTGGGGACGGGTTGACCACCGTGACCATGATGTGTGTGGGTAGTCGGTTTCGGCCGTGTAAAGGGTTCTTGATGGTGGTTTCTTTGGGGGTACTTTACATATTGGATTGCATTGTAAGATTAGTTAGTAATTATATGGTTTTATTGTGTAATTTAGGAGAAGACTTTCAAAAGGTGCGATTCTAGTTATTCTCATTGTCTTATTGAAGAATTTGCTTAAGAGGTAGGAAACTACTCAATCTTTGTTGCTTTTATGAATTATATTTGTAAATTGGCATGTTTAATTTTATTGGCATGATTATAAGGTGGTTTATGCTATTTTGCAACGATGTTACTGAGTTGGCTACTGAGGTTATCGGTCTTTTACCATATTGTATTGTACTGGATGATTATTGTAACTGCTGGGTTTTATTGTCTTATAATGTTTAATTATGGTTGGAGGGGAGTTTATTATTATGGCATGTGTTGCAATTCAGATAGGCTAGGCACGGTTGCGGTTGTGGACCCGAGATGGATAGGCTAGACACGGGGTGTTGAAGGTCCGTGGTCCTGAGATTATTGGTCAACCAGGCACAGTTGGTGTCCAGATTCACCGTGGTCCTGAGATTTGTGTGTATAGGTGTGCGTGAAGGTGGTAGGTCGTGAGTCACGTTTTGGCGGGAGACTTGGTTGGCCGAATGGCCTTAGTTGTGGTATACTGATATTGTATTTTATAGTTTATTGCAGGATTGTCATAATATATTATTTTGTTGTCTAGTTTTCTACTCAACTTTTGGTTGACGGGTGTTTTGTTGTCATGTCAAATAAAGTTGATGCTTACTTTAATTGATAGTGCTCTGTTATGAACTATTTAATATTTCCGGTTAAATGGGGAGCAGATTAAAATAAACAGGTAATTTACTATCTATCTTGGATGCTGGGACGAGGACTGGCGTGTGAGACAAGAGCATACCTGGAGTCTAGTTTATCACATAGCTTTGAAAGACACTTTTATTAATTCTTCCGCCGTTGTTTGTAATGTAATACTTAGCAATTTATTATTTGAGAACTTATGTAATAAAACCATTAAGGTTATTCATTTAATTTATTAAAGTACTTTGGTTTGTTAACTTTGTAATCGCTATCTTGGGCAACCGAGATGGTAACAATCTCTTTTATCTGAGAATGTTTTACTAAAGGCTCTTGGATAAACGGGGGTGTTACATATGGTTCCAATTGTTTGGGGCGTAAATGTACTTATGAGTAAAATAAAAATACACGTGGCACTAAATTACAAATTATGAGTTCTAAGCATCACTGAGCCTTACTCGGTCCTCCTCTCTGTGGACATGAAGTCCGTGGAGCTGTATTCTTCCCTTGACTTGTACCTAAAGCAAGAGAAAACTTAGTCTCGGGGGTTCTGAGGAAAGCCCCTCCGATGCCTAAGTCAGATTCTCTTTAAGTTACTTCGGCTCTGCCTGGTTCCTTTTGGGCCTGGTTCCTCGTGTGGAGTTATCTTTGCTCTGCTTCAGTAGTGAGAGAAAGCTTGTAGAAAGTGAGAGATTAGATTTTAGAACCTGAGATTGTGTTGTTGGTTTGATGAAAGTAAGCCCTTTTTTCTTGGTGAGGATCTCAAGGAGCTTACGTGGCAGCTCCCACGTAAGCCTCTCCTCGGCTAACATTACGTCGTCGAGCAAGCGACTTTTCCTCCCTAAGACCTTCATCGTCGACCAGTTGGTCAGGAAATGCATGCTGGGCCGACCTTCGTGAACCCGTGGGGGATAGTCGACATTCATCTAAGCATAGTTGTTCGAATCCCAGGTTTAGGCATGCCCGAACCATGGAGTGATCCCGTGATTGGGATTCGTCAAGGGATTGGGCTGTAAATCCGTGTCCCATCTTGTCTGATCATCATCAGGCGTTTTTCAGGAGTTAACAGATACCGGATATCTATAAATTCCCTCTAAATATTACGAAAAATATTGCATTATTTTTATTGTACTTAAATCTTTAATAGTTCCCAGTAAACTTTATTAATGAAATAATTTGTCCATAGAATGAGCAAGGCCAAGTTGGGTTCTCGCTTGCAAACAAGGACGCAAAGATTGTGTGTCAAATAAAGTTATATTTTTGTCAATAAAGTTGAAGTGCTCTCAATCTGCTTCCTCTTTAGATTGTCGCATTTTGGGAGTATAGACAGTAAGGATAGTTCAGTCTTACACCAGTTTTATGAACAGCAACTACACATAACAATTCACCACTGTTTTACTTTTGTTCCTGTCATATAAAATATACCTTGTTTCAATGATTAAAATGATCATGGGAGTGAGCAAGGATTACCAGGATAGCAGCTTTTGTTTCATGCATGTTTGTAAGCGTAAAGGCCACTTGTCCCTCTGAAATCATGCTTTTCATTTACTGTTACTTGTTTTTCGATTTTCTTAAAATATAATACAAACCATATTTTTTTCTTTTAGCAAATGTAAAATGTGTCCAAACTTTATTGCAAAACCGAAATAATTTAGGATTCCGAATTTTGAACGGAAACCTGAGTGAAATTAAGAGAGATTGGTGAAATTAAGCGTAAAGGCCACGTGTCCTGTGTCCCAAATATCATGGGATGTCGTTATCACGTGCCTATTTTATATCCGCGTCGGTTTTGGTGCTACTAAGGTGGATCCCATAAACATATATGATACATCTGTAATCGATGACATAGTAGTAAAGAGGTTATTAAACATGTAGCGACAAATGGTTAAATTGAAGGCAGACAACCACAACTATAATCTTGAGGCGGACAATAACAAACTATTTATAAGCGATCACGATAGTACGATTTCCATCTTTTCACCCCGCACTAAATTAACAAAACACAAAAGCTTTACTACATTAGTAATCTCACATCCACTTTTTTTTTTTTTTTTTTAAATTAACGCCTTTTTTTCTCTTCCAGTATATATATACAATAGCATTGGCCGGAGAACAAATCATCACTAAACACCATCTCCTATACTCCCCATACTACCATTCATACAAAATGGATGAATCTTGGCGGATGAGGATGGGAACGTCCAATGCCAGAAACAGTAGGCGGGGAGAGACCGGACTCGAACCTGAGGACTTTGAGGACGTTTTTGGAGGTCCGCCACGGAGCCTGATGGCTAGGAAATTATCCGCTGATTTTAGCTCGTCAGAGTGGTTTTATCAGCAAGTTTTCAAAGATTCGGATACTGGAGGTCCGCTGACACAGGAGGGACAAAGGTTACCGGAGTTTAGGATTCCTGAGCAGAGACGGTCAAAGACGAAGGCCAAGTCGTGGATGTCAAAATCAAAGTCGACTTCTTCGTCGGTTTTGAGCTTTGAGGAGCTTAGTCCTTTCCGCTCCCCGGGTTTGATTACTGGTGGGGAAGATGATGTAGCTCTCTCAACTTTTACTTCCAGACTCAGGTTCAAACTACCTCACTTCACTCTTCTTTTCATTTGATTAGTTTTAATAAATTTATATTTACAGTTAATGGTGCATGAGACCATCTAAAATTTACAACTTGGTTAAATTTACTAATAAAAAAGGTCAATTACTAAAAAGAGTTATGGGGGTCTCNGTAGTTATCAAAAAACCCAAAAAATTAAGTAGTAAGATCATTAAATCGTCTGCTTGACCTGCTATAGCAAGTCAAGTTTATAACAAGTGCATTTAAAGAAGATGGCGTTAAAAGGTCGGATTATTATAAGATTAATAAAAGTTTGAATCATTTTGAGAAGAGAGTGTAAAGGTGGGATCATTCCCATCAATTAATCCTTTCATTTATGCAAAGTGAGTGTTTTTCTAATGTAATACGGAATATATATTCAATAAGTCTTGCTTCAAACGGTCTGAAATAAGATAAGATCAAATGCCACCATTTTTTAATAGAATGTAATCATTTAATGATAAAATGTTATAATTAAAGTTGTCACTTTTTACCTTGAAAATGATGGTAACATTTTATCAGAAATTAATAACATTTTACTGTAAAATAGCTACATTTGGTCCGTCTTATTTCAGACGGGAAATAGCCTGTCTGAAATAAGAATTTGCGATATTGGAATTGTTTCTATCCAAATTTTGTTAGCCATATTACGGTGTTACTCTTTCACATTTCACATACGACTTTCTGATAATTTTTTCAGGCCAATTAATGTCCCATATAGATGGAGCTCAACAACCACATCAAACATGCCTACGTCCAAGAGTAAAAAGAGAGATTTACCAGCGTTTGGATCAAATAAATCGACATATATCGACAAGAATCAGTTAAAGGGAAATGAGTACATAATAAATAATTTCATATTTGGGTTTCCTCAGCCTCTTCCTTCCCCTGAAATTTTGGTTGACAATCATCCGGAGCCTCAGTCCCCTTCCTCAGCTCTGTCTTCTCATCTTCAAGACCAACACGCCGGAAATTTGACTAATTTCTCGTATGAAGAGAGTATTTCTTACCAAAAACATGTTAAAGTCGATGATGATGATCATGATGATGATGAAGATGAGGTTATGAGTTCTAGCTACATTATTGAGTTAAACTCGCATTCAACAGAAGCTAATAACTCGGAAGCAATTGATATTGATGAAGCTATTGCATGGGCAAAGGAACAATTTAAAGGTTGAAGACGAGAGTGTGAAAAATCATGGCCAAAAAATGACATTTTTTTCACCACTACGTGATTCATATCACCAATTTTTGTTTAAGACCGTCTTAATCTAACACGGTCCCAAATCTGATTAAAATAGGTGAAAATAAAAGAAAATTGTGCGAATTCTTTAATCAAGAGGATCTTAAGCAAAAGACCCACTAAACTGATATTACGTGTTGAAATGTTGTATGTTTTTTTTTGAAGGAAAATGTTTGAAGGCTTCACTCAATTAATAAACGATCAAACGATATAGCAGCATTTGCAGAAGGTGGTAAAACATCCTCCCACCTAGTACAACCAACGACTCTAGGAATAACATGTGCTAAAGCATGTGCCACAGAGTTATTGACCCGACTCGTATGTAGCCAAAAAATAGATTGAAACTTAGAACTAAGCTCGAAAATGTCTTCAACAACTTGTGAGAAGATGCGCCTGCCATGCTTCCCGCCCTTAATCGCTTCAATAACTTCCAAACAATCGCTTTCCAATTCAACACGAGCAACTCCACGTCGAAGAGCTTCCTCCATCCCATCCAATATCGCGATGGCCTCAGCAATATGGACCTCTCAAGGCTGATTCCTAACCACCGTTCCACCCCACAACACCTCGCCCCTACGATTTCGACATACCATACCCGTTGCTACACCATCTCCTTCCTTCACCCGAGCATCAACATTGATCTTAACAAAACCTTTCCTCGCTGGACTCCACCCCTCACCGACCTCCCTATCACCCACAGTCGTTCCCCTCCTCCTACGTAGCCCCACTTCGACATCCACCTCCCCTCCTATCTCCTCTAGCTCGTCTCACCACAGCCTCAGGGTCCACCACGACCTCATCAAATACCACCTTATCCCGATGCTCCCAAATTGCCCAACACCCCACCATCATCTCCACACGTTTCGCCTCACTCATCTCTCTCCAACAACATTTCACCCATTCTTTTACATCACCCACAACGTCTTCTGTCATGCCCTCCATGTCCAACCCGTCCCATACCCATTTCGCCACCCCACATTCCCGGAACAAATGAAGACTCGACTCAGCATAAGAATGAAAAAAAAGAACAAAAAGAATACTCACCTCCTACTCGAGCAGCGATGTTAGCTTTCAGGGCCAATGCTTCACTACACAATTGCCAGAAGAAGAGCTTTACCCGGGGCCAAACCGAAGCTTTCCAGAGCCGATTCCAAATCCATTTCTCCCTCTCCTAATTCGATGAACCCGCCATATCCCCGACATCTCTTGCTAGCCGCTTATATGTACTCCGAACCGAATAAATGTCGTCCTTCTCACACCCCCAATACCATATATCCCGCTGACTATTCAGGCTCACCCTTATGTTCGAAAATCGCTCCCTTTCGAATGGTAAGAAGAGGTCCCTGAGCTTTACTTCATCCCAACCCGCCCCATTTGGCCGCAACAACTCCACAACCAATATCCCCTCATTCCCATGTGGACAAGGCGAGATAACCCGACCTGTATGAGTGCGTGGAACCCATGTGTGCCCCCATATCCTAGTCTCACCACCATCCCCTATTCTCCGTCTAAGCCCGCTCTCCAGAACCCCTCATGCTTCAATAATGCTTCGCCACATATAGCTAGGATTATGACCCAGTGAGGCAGTCATAAATTCACCCTCCGAGAAATACTTTGGCTTGATTATTTGGGC
Organism: Silene latifolia subsp. alba; assembly: GCA_001412135.1. Lineage (NCBI taxonomy): Eukaryota > Viridiplantae > Streptophyta > Magnoliopsida > Caryophyllales > Caryophyllaceae > Silene > Silene latifolia. The sequence goes on from LHUT01004038.1 coordinate 11,782, forward strand.
CAAAGACTACTCGGACTCGTTAACAATCTCCATGCTTGTTTCCCTGGAAGGGCGAGGTTAAATAACCGAAAGTCTCAAAACCCCAACCCACCAATCCCCTCAGACCGAGCCATCCTACTCCATGCCACCCAATGAATACCTGTCTTATTCTCATCATGTCCCCACCAGAAGCGTGACACTAACGATTGAAGCTCGTCACAAAAGTTCGCCGGAATTTTAAAAACACTCATCACATAGGTAGGGAGTGAATTGGCAACCGCCTTTATAAGAACTTCTTTACCAGCCCTCGACAAAATTTTTCCGCGCCATCCTTGTATTCTTTTGCAAAGCTTGTCCCGAATAATGTCAGTAATAACCTTCTTTGACCGTCCTATCACTGTAGGCAAGCCCAAGTAATGAGCTTGCTCCTCGACCTCGACCACACCCAGTCTAGCAGCAATAGCACTCCACCGTCCCCGAGGAACCCCTTTACTAAAAGAGACTGTAGTTTTATCAAAATTCACCATTTGACCCGACGCTATCTCATACTTTCGTAGAATCTCATTAATCAAATCAGCTTCCTCCATAGATGCCCGGACAAAAAAGATGCTATCATCGACGAACAAAAGATGAGAAATGGAAGTTGCACCTGCCGCCACCCTTACACCGTGTAGGGCCTCGTTCTCTACTGCCCTTCGAAGCAAGTTAGACAAAGCCTCCGCACAAATAAGGAACAAATACGGGGATAAAAGATCACCTTGTTGTAGCCCTCTATTCGGTCTAAACTCCTTAGACGGAACTCCGTTAATTAGCACCGAGAAGGTGACTGTGCAGACACAATCCATGACGCGTTGAATCCATCGCAATTTCGAAACCTATAGTCTCAAGAACCCGTCTTAAGAAGGCCCATTCCACCCTATCATATGCCTTGGCCATGTCTAGTTTGATCGTCATGTTGCCATCCGCGTGTCTGCTATTTTTCAGGAAATGAAATAGCTCAAATGCAAAAGTATATTATCCGTGATCAACCGACCTGGAGTAAACGCACTTTGATTTTTCGAGACGATCTCCCCAAGAAAAAATTTCAGCCGGTTTGCTAGCACTTTCGATACCAATTTATAGGCCACGTTACATAAACTTATCGGTCGAAAATCTCTAATTTTATCCGGCGCCTTCTTCTTTGGAATTAAGACAATATTAGTCTTATTAAGCCCTATAGGAGATACTTAACCCCGCAAAATACCCAGGACTCGAAGCCGTCAAAGGATGCGGTTGGTTGAGAGCCTCAGTAATCTCCACTTCACAATAATCCGCTCGTAAAAAGCTATTCATTCTGTCCGTTACCCGTCCCTCCATGCCTTGAAGAATCTCGTTAAATTCAGTCGGTTGCGTCGATGTAAACAACTCCTTAAAATAATCATTCGCGACCCTCGACACTACTTAATCGGTCCATCCGCACAGTCCCCCCATCATCAACTAATCGACTAATGAAGTTCTTCCTCTTTCTTTCCCCCGCTCTAGAGTGGAAAAACTTAGTATTTATTTCCCTGTCTTTTAGCCATAACGCCCTTGACCTTTGCCTCCAGTATTGCTCCTCTTGACAATGAACATTTGCAATTTCAGCGACGATTTTCTTTCGCTTTTGCACCTCACTCACAGATCGATTCCCCTCATTAAGCCTAGCCAATTGTTTACGTTTCAACGCAAGCGACCTACTAATTTTACCGATATTAATCTTCTTCCAAGCAAGAAGCTCCGTAGCACAAGCTTCCAACGAATGCACAAGTCCCTATTGCCACGCTCAATTCCCCTGACCACCGCTTCTTCATAACTCTCATCACCCACCCATATTTCCTCGAAACGAAATCTGCTCCTAGTACGGTTCCAATCTCTCTTCTATCAAACAAGCTTCAACGGCGTGTGGTCGGACCATTCCCTAACGAGATGAAATAATTTTGCATATGGGAATAAATCCAACTAGGATTTTATACACAAAGCCCGGTCAAGCACACTTTGTCTATTTGCGTCACCAGCCTGTCCATTAGCAAATGTATATTTATACCCTCCCACGAAATGTCTTTAAGTCCGCACTCATCAACAACCGCTTGGAAATTGTTCATCTGCCATTGTGCCCTACTCCTTCCCATAATTTCCGTCAAAAAGAGGACTTCGATATAGTCACCAATGCAAACCCACGGTAACGATGATTATCTAGAGAGGAGTCGAAGTAATTCGCATGAAAGATGACGGCCAGCTATGGCTGGGCAACCGTAAAACCCGTAACTCTCCACTCCCTATTCCCGTCTTTAACATGGAAATCCATATAGTGAACAGAGGTCGACACAAATGTACAGTCGATCTCCTTCTTCCACATAAACGCAAGCCCTCCTGATCTCCACATACTATCAACCTCAATCCCATTGTATCCCTCTAACTTCTCTCTAACTCTTCGCATATCACGATCACAAAGTTTAGTTTCGCATAAAAATATCATGGTCGGGGCTTCCCTTCGTACCAAAGTACGCAGAGCAGAAACTGTTGGAGCTTGTGTCCTCCACAAATTAGTGTGATAACATTTGTAAATCTCTTACAGGTTCACGAGGGTATACTTCGTATTTTAATCAGTTGATTAAGGATTACCTAATAACGGCTAGCTTGCTAGAAAGTTTGACATTATTATCATACATATGGCGGTGATCAATTGGTCCCTAAAGGTCACACCTATAGGATGTGTTTGAGAGATGTGGTTATAGAAATATAATCACATTGATGCCTTATATGACTAAACAGTTAGTCAATGTGTTGATGAGACAATTATTTAATGAAGATTAAATAATATTAGTTGAGACGAATTAACTGTCAATTCGTAAATTGAATATAATAAGTTATATTTAATTAAATGTATGTAATGTTAGCTTGGACGAATTAATCTGTTAATTCGTAATTAAATGTAATC
>LHUT01004039.1:0-14753 GCA_001412135.1 Silene latifolia subsp. alba
CATTTTCTGACTTAGATTAATTTTTGGTGCGGTAATCGATAATCGCTAATCCGTTCTAACAATAACGATTCTATTCTAAACTACCTAAATCTACTAACTAATTACAAATTTTTTAAAAATTAAACTAGTTTAGATTACTTGTCGTCGATTTCTTGAATTTGCTAACGGAATTGAAGCGGTGGTGACGGAAATGTCGTACTTGGTTAAAATATTGAAGGTTTAGAGTGAGGGGTAGATTATGAAAGTCGTTAAAAAATGTCGACGATAATTAGCTAGTAAAATGTCGAGGATGTTTAGCAGGTTGGTTACGAAAATAACGAAACCCACATGACCCAATAAATAACCTCCATGAAAATAATGAAAATTTACTAGATAGACTCACGAGTATACAAGGTAACCTGCAAAACTTTGTAAGACTGCAAGCCACATATATCAGATCAATCATCTGATGGTGAAAGATTCGAAATCTACAAGACATAGTGTAACACAATTTCATAAATAACCTTCACAAGATTGCTCTCGAAAAAGTTGAAACTCTTTAAGAGTTTCACCAAAGTTTTAACCACTAAATTTCGTGTAAGTAGTAGAGACGTATTAATATATCGATACTAAAATCATTAATCATCAATATTTTATAGGTAGATATTAATAAATAAGTGTTTTGCTCTTTAGCTATATGTTTTTAGCACATAAAAAATTATATTCAGTGAGAATGCTAACGACATTGAATAAAACTCATAATTTTTAAAATAAAACTTATAAACTTTATTATAATGTTTCAAATGTATAATCATGATCGAAATGGGATGTGAGTATGATCGTCTTAGGAGAGGAACCGATAGGCGATAGCTAATCAATTAATTAATTTCTTCAAGTTTTGAGCAAGGTTTGTTAAAACGCACATGCTGGGCTGCGCCCACCGAGAAGGAGAGAGTGACCAATTTACAAGTCTAAGGAGGTTACATCCCAAAATCAATTGACAATGACTAAACCTTGGGCTCCATCAGAGATCACAAATGGGCCTGGGCCGCGCCCATCGAGGAAGATAAAGTTTCCACTTTACAAGTCTAAGGAGGTTCCATCCCTAAACCAATTGACAATAGGTGGAGTAACCCCTTGGATTATATAAGCTAGATGCCTAGATCACTCTTCTCTATTTCTCCGATGTGGGAGACCTAGGGGTGGTCATAATTCGGCCCGGACCAGAAAAATGGACCGGTCCGGTCGGAATCTACCCGACCGGAACCAGAATTAAAAATCCCGGACCGGTCTCGGGTCCACCATTTCTAAGATTCCGGTTTTCGGTCCGGACCGGTTTTGACTGGAATTATTGTTTTTTTTATTTTTTTTCTTAAAAATATATTATAATCTGGTCCAACCGGTCCGATCTGGTCCAACGGACCGAAATTGGAAAAAGTGGGCATATTATGGCAAATTCCAGTCCATCCGGTCTTGGACCGGAATTTTTCCGGTCCGGTCCCGGTACGGAATTTTTATAATCCAGTCCGGTTCCGGTCCATAATTTTTGCTGATTCTGGTTTCGGTCCAAACCGGTTTTGGACCGGTGCCCACCCCTAGAGACCTACATGTAGGGTTAGGCACTGGTCCAAAATCGGACCGAAATCGACAAAAATCATGGACTGAAACCGGACCGGATCACAAAAATTCAGTTCGGGACTGAACCTGAAAAATTCCGGTCCAAGACCGACCGGACCGATTGAACCAAAATTTGTTATTACATGTCCACTTTTTCAAATTCCGTTTAAAAATAAAAAATGTAAATAACAATAATTTCGGACATTCCTATCCAAACCAGTCCGAATCGGAAAATACCGGTCTCGGGTTCGAAATGTGAGAAAATGATGGATTGAAGACTGGACCGGAATTTTTAATACCAATATGGTTCCGGTCCTCTAGATTCTTCCGGTTCGGACCGGATTATGGCCACCCCTACGGCTTTATGTGATTCTTCAGATTACTTCTGAAAAGCGGCATAAAGCACCGTGGATATTCAATTGATGGGCTTAACAGAAGCCTCCAACAATGGCGAAATCATACTGCTCGTAGCTTTTAAGTCGACAATGGCGTCGTTAAAAAAGGTATGATTTACAGCGAAATTATAGAGCTGTTGTCTGTTGATTACCACCAAGTCAAATTAGCGCTCAGAAATTTGATTTGTTTGTCATTGACTATTGCAAATTTTTGTTTTACGAATTGAATTTAGTTAAGAAGTAAATTTAGCTAGGTTACTCTGACATTTTACTTAGTTTGCATGTCGACACGACACCTCGACGTTTCATTTTAGACCAAAAATTGAGAATTTGCCGCAGAACATAGGGATTTACTAGTCCAATGATTTCTGCTCTAAATTCAATTACATCAATAAACTGATTGATTAATTGAATACTTTTTTTTAATATACGTTGTTATTACTTCCTCAGTTTCAATTATTTATTTACCTTTGATTAAAATACTCTTCCCAAAGAATATAAAGTGTAAACAAATGAATAAGACGGAGGTAGTACTAGTTAAGCTATTGATAGGGTCACAATGTTAATGGTGTGTTTTTATAGTTTTGCAATGACTGCATTTTGAAATCGAAAAAACTCTCCTTAATTTTATTCATTGACGGGCAACAAGATTACCCCGATGTCTTAAGGCCTTCTGCAAAAGGCGGGGTAAAAGATCATATGTATGTTATTTCCCTCTTGTGCTAACTACCTAAAGAGATACTCCGTAGTGTTTGGATGACCCGTGATGAAAACTGCTTTGAATGACCGCCAATTGACATAGAAACTAGAAAGAACAATGAGTTTGTTTTCGGCTTCATTAAGACCTAATTATTCGTCGTTGGAGAAACTCTGACCTTAATTTAGCCAACCTTATTTCAGTTTTTGTGTAATTCGTACTTTGAATTGCATATGTGCTTAACCCAAGATCTTGAATTGTGGCTGTCCTCCCTCCGTTTTATTTGATTGGTCTTAATTTTTCGAAACGGGCCTTTCCTTTTTCCTGAGTACTTTTAAATCTGAATAGTTTATCAAATGTGTATTTTATGAAAGCTTCACTTTAGGTTGAACTGTTGAAGTTTAACTGATTCACTTGTTAGGGTTCGAGGATCACTGCAACAGCGTGAAGTTCTTCGAATTTACGACTGTAAAGGAATGGAAGTAGTGATCCTGGGTGACATGGAAGGGGATGGTGACTTCGTTGTCGAGTGTTCTCGGCTCAAGCAAATCACATTAGGTGAAATGAACTCCTTGGATGGATTACCGTCCAGCAAAAATGCCATTTTATGCCTTCCGTTACTTGAGTTTGAGATTTTAGGATGCAGTGAATTCCGGCAGTTCTGTTCAGGGACGATCATAGCTCCTAGTTTAAAAATCCATGTGGTTTCTCAGTTGCTCATTAGCGGAATGCGTTATTTCAATTCATCAGATCCAAACTCTACAGTTGTCGGCTTTGGAGCGCATTCAGATTAAGGGATGCTACTTTATTCTCCCTTGGACCTGCTGAAGTGCCCCAACTGAGAGAACCTATACTTACTGCTAGCCTCAAACTAGAGTGTTTATCGTCGACATTGCCCCGTGTTTGGGGGCTTTGCGCATTGATTATTGCCAGAACTTGCAGTCATTCTCATCTGGACTTTTACGGACACCCAATTTACTCTTGTAACTTGCAATGGGAACATCTATTCATTGCTTCAGTTTGACTACTTGAACCAGTTTTTGCAAAGCAGGACGAATACCGGTGAGTGACTTAAAATCTTCTATTTCCATATTGTTACTGGAGAATGACAGAAGGTACTTTAGTCTTGTGTAGGACTATAACGATATACTGTATGTGACAACGGTCTAAATGTCTAATATGTGTTTTTGTAGATAAATTGTATCTTTGTGAAGTTTGATATTCTTTTTTTGTCAGTTTTGGTGTTGTGAATTGTTTCTAGGTAGAGTTTGGAGTTTGATAGTAATTGAACGGATTTGTAAAGATAGAAGATAGATTCGAATCTCAATAAAAAATTTCCCTACCCATGACTCCATAAGTTTGTAGGGGGTGCAAAATTCTTACCCAGAATTCTTCAACATTTTTGTACATGGAAAAAAATTGTTAAGTCACCTAGATTTTTATACGGGCCCTCGAATGTCGACACTATCATACGTACCATATCCCCTATTAAAATATTACGGAGTACTTGATCAGCCAAGTCAAATATGATGTTGTCAACCTAAAGTTTAGGTTTGTACTATGATTTAGTAAGCTGTACATTCAAATATCAAATTGTGGTGTTTGGCAGTACCCTCTCTGGTACAGATAATGAAATGACAATGCCTTAATTTACCTAAAGATCTAATGTCTGGCAGTATGTGTGAACTGAACATTAAGGGGTTCTACTTTTAAACACCAAGTTGTGATGTTCAGAAGTACTTTTGTGGTGTAGATCGTGAAATCCGCAACATTTAGTCATGTCTAAACATGTCTCCTGCACCTACCAGGCTGATTGAAATATTAATTCTACGTAAAGCTCTTAGTGCCTTAGTGGTGAGAATGTTGTTTAGAAATCAGCTGCTGTGAATTAAAAATAAACAAGTAGACAGTAATTTATGCAATTTAATAACTTTGTCAAATGCTAATTATGATTAGAGGTTGGCATTACTAGTGAGCTGGTTATGAGCTGTTGAGAATCATAGCCAAAATTGGACAAAAATTCAGTTGCTAGAACTTGGGAAACTAATTGCTTTTTGGTTTTCAATTCCTATTTTTGATTGCATCACTTAGTATCTTTTTTGCTTTCAGTATCTGTATGTTATTTGTTCATTTGTTGGTTATTCTTAGGAGGGCTGTCTTAAAGAAAGGGGAAAATGACGGGGGAGTCCGGAATTATTTTGGAAATCGTGAAGCCTATAAATTCCTTTGTGTTCGGTTCAGTGACAGAGTACTTGGGTTACATTAGAAGTTGGGAGGAAAATCTTGATTCGCTACGTAAAAATCTGAGTGATGTGTGTAATAGGAAGGATGACATTAATAAGAAGGTGGAGGGGGGGAAGGACAAGCAGGAGGAAATTAGTAGAGAAGCTGCAAGTTGGCTTAAAGATGTCCGAATATTGTCTGAGAAGGAAGAGTTGAAAGGACTTATGTATCAGGATTTGGAGACAGCGAAATATATGGTGAAAATGATGGGGAAAAAGCATTTGAAGAGGCGTATAAGCAAGGAAAGGGAGATGCAGGAAGTGGTTGTCAAGGTGATGAGAAAGCTTAAGGAAGAGATGGAGCAGTCTGAGGAAGAGATGAGGAAGATGGCGGAATCGGATTATAAGCAGGTAGCTGAAGTGGTGGTGGAAGTCATGAAGGATTCTATTGAGGAGTTTAAGAAGCTTATGAAAGAGGACAAGAATATGGCAGTTATAGCCACGAGAACTTTGAATGATAGAGATTTGGATAAGCTTACAAAAGGCGACCAGGAGATGGAGGAGATTGTTAGGGAAGCCGGTAATGTAACTGATGATGAGGAATTGTGGCAGAACTACGAGGATGAGGAGTCCAATTCTCTGTTGGTTAAAGTACCTATGATGGGTATCGATAAGAATCCAGTAAAAGAAACTGCTAGGAAGCTGTTTCTGATGACACCTCTTGGGAAACTGATGGAGGATGCTAATTTCAAGAAGGCTGCGCCTGAGGCTGAGCTTGTCAAATCGCGGCTGGATGTCATTGATGGATTATTGATTAAGAGCCCAGGGTCAAAGAAGGAGATGGCCGACAATAACAAACAACACAGATCATGTTGTGGTTGTACCCTCTCATGCTGTGACTACCATGGCCGCTATAAAATTAGTAAAGCAGCCGATCTTATGGCCAAACATATAAAAGATGACATTATCAGTAAATATCCGCGGGATTTTGTAACTATGCGTATAAGAACCGTAGATTTGAAGCCCATTCCTACACCGTTTTTGAAGGGCTTTGACTCTAGGACTAAACTCATGCATCAAATTTTGGAGAAGCTGAGAGATGGTCAAGTTGATGCGGTTGGCGTATTTGGCATGGGCGGGATAGGTACTTTTATTTATCATTGTTCTTCACTTCTCTGGATTATTTATTGGCGGGGCTGTTTCATTTGGTTATTTACGTTTTTCTTTTAGGCCGTTCGACTGGCTGTTTATGTTATTATTTTTTTTCTTTTTTTTGCATATGTTTTTGCCATGGTTAACCTAGACCAGATTCTAAAACCATGTGATCATGTTTTACATTGTTATAAAAGTAATCCCCTTTTGAAAAATATGACAGGCAAAACCACATTGGCAAAAGAAGTCAATAGAAGAGCCAAAGATATATTCGGCTTAAAAGTGATGGTGGAAGTTTCAGATGCCCCTGACGTTATGCGCATCCAAGCGGCGATTGCAGAGCTGATCGACCTACCTTTGCATGATGTGAAGAACGTAGCTCAAAGGGCTGTCATATTGTATAACAGGCTACTCTCAGAGAAGGAGAAAAAAATACTTGTAATCTTGGACAATGTTTGGAAAATGCTCAACTTGGATGAAATTGGGATTCCTCGAAGTTGCTAGCTCTTATTGACAACTAGAGAAAGAGAGGTGTGTAGAGTCATGGGTGTAAGAGATATCAACATACTTGAGGTGGGTGTGATGGATACTAATGAATCTAAAGAGCTCTTCAAAAGTCAGGCAGGAAATAAAGTAGACGTCGGAGAATATAAAGTTGTGGTTGAGAGATTGTTGAGCAATTGTGGAGGTTTACCTCTTGCAATTGTTGCAACCGCCAATTCTCTAAGGGATAAAGGTTTGATGAGCTGGGAAAAGTTTGCAGATGACATGGAAAAACCTATTTCAAGTCAAGTTAATAGTGATTATCGTCAAATCTACTCAATCTTGCATACAAGTTACAAGTTTATCGAGGTTGATGAGAAAAGGATATTCTTCTTACTTGCCTGTTTATCTCCCCTTGGCTCAAGAGTATGCGTTAGAAGTTTGGTGCGGTATGGCATTGGGTTAAATATGTTTCAGTATGTGAACAAACTTTGTGAAGCTATAGAACAAGCCGATAAATGGTCCAGTGAACTTGTGTTATCGTCAATGTTGCTAGAAGGTGATGCCGAAGGGTATGTTAAGATTCATGATATTGTGAGGGCCTTTGGAATTTCATTTGCCGCAAAAGGTGTGTGTATAAATCATTATATAGTGATTGATTTAGTCATATTCACCAGTGTTTAAACTTTCTGTGCTGTTTTACTTGCAGAGGAGGGGCACAAGATCATGGTGGAAGCCATACCCCGTTGGCTGGACAAGGTGACTTTTAAACTGTACACCGCCATGTCATTGATGTCTCAGAATGAATATACCCGTCTTAATGGAGTAGAAGCTGGCAAGCTTCAAATTTTGAAACTGAGAGGTGACTTAACCCCAAATTTTACCGATTCTTTCTTTAAAGGGATGGTGAATCTGGAAGTTTTAAGTCTGTCAGACTTTAACTTACAGCCGAGTTTACCAGAATCAATGGGGAAATTGAAAAGGCTGAAAACTTTGTGTATGGAGAGCTGTAAGTTGGGTAATATTAAGCAAGTTGGTGAGTTGGTTAATCTTCTTGTTCTTAGTTTGCGCGAATCATTTGTGGACGAGTTACCTAATGAAATTAAGGAATTATGCGAACTTCGGTTGCTAGATTTGAGTGGATGCTCGAGTAGTAAGGCGCCACTTATTCCCGGTGGCATCTTAGGTAGCCTCTCCAAATTGGAAGGATTGTACTTGTTAAATCATAGGCAGACAGTCTTTAAAACAAAATCTGACAAAGAAGGAACGAGTAGTTATGTGAATTACAAGTTGACTTATTTGAATGTACTTGAAATAAAAGTAGACAAGATAGAAGATCTACTAGTTGATGCCTTATATCTCCAAAATCTGGATAAATTCCGAGTCTTTGTTGGGAAGGAATGGGCAACAACTGAAGAGAGGCACAAGCAATGTAGTCGTGTCTTAGAGTACAAAGACATCTACGAGGATGGAGTCTTGGAAAATAGCTGTCTCAATGTATTGCTAAAGAAAGCTGATTGCGTAGGATTAGACAAATGCAAAAAATTTGAGAATCTTGTCCCGGAGTTGGACCAAGAGGGGTTTCGAGACTTGAGCTCTCTTTATGTTCATAGTTGTGGTGCAGTCAAGTGTATAGTCAAGGGACGTGGGACAAATGATTTGATAGCATTTCCGCGTTTGCAATCACTGGAGCTTTCTGATTTGGGGGAATTGAAGATGGTGTGTGACGGAACACCTCCACCAGGAATGTTTTCTAACCTTCAAACCCTCAAACTTGGTTATGTAGATAAGCTAACTTATGTACTACCTCTTGCTCTTCTTCCACCTAATTTGAAACTGATAGATGTGTCTTGCTGCGACTTGCTGAAATTCATGTTTATCGAAGATGAAGAAACACATGTCGTTGATCTGCCATCTCTAGAATCATTAACTTTGCGTTTTGTGTCTAATTTCTTGAGCTTGGTGGGGCCAAAAACGTTCTCCGACACTAGTGATGATTTACAAGGGTATCAAAATTTCTTTGATAAGAAGGTATTCTTACTTTCTTCGCTCTTATACAGCTGCACTAACTTTTTATTTTTGACAATTAATGTTCAATACTTCATGACTATGGTGAACCATTACTTCTTATTTGTTACATTTAGGGTAATAAACCAAGGTCTTCCGAATGAATTCTGAATGTGTTTTTTCTTTACTCCAAGCGTACTGTAGAAATCCTAAAATACGAGTTGTCCTGCATTGGATACGGAAGCAGGTTAAGTAGGTTTGTCGGTTTGATACTTGATGTCTTGCACAAATTATGTTTTCATGCTGTCAAGTGTCAACTCGTCATTGACACTCTTTGAAATTGAGGGGATTCATAAATTATAAAGAATAATGTAGGGGAAATTTAGAAGCAATTTTAACATGAATTTTTTAAAATGTTGCAGATTATATGTCCATCCCTGAAGCTGCTTACATTAGAAAACTGTTACAATGTTGAAAAGCTGTGGAGCAAGGAAATTTTCATTTCTGGCTTCCAGAATTTAAAGGATATAAAGATAGAGGGGTGTAAGAAGCTGTTAAGTGTAGGGCCGTCCTCTCTATTCTCTGTCTTTATGCAGTTAGAAACTTTAAGAATAATAAGGTGTTCGAGAATGCGAGAAGTCATAACGATTGATGAAACCGAGGGGTCAGAAAGAGGTGAACCAGTTATCAGATTTCCTCAGTTGAAGTATTTGGAGCTAGGTGACTTGGGCGATCTCCAGAGTTTCTGTGGGGGAGGATCCAAACTTGAGTTCCCAAAATTAAAAAAGCTGCTATTGTTCCTAATCGGGCAGACGAGTCGGTTAGCCAAGCTAGAAGATTCATCTGACTTATTCCATGAAAAGGTAAGTTATGGAGGGGCATTGCATATTTGCATATAATTAAACCAGGGAAGACTAACCTAATCAGAATGACTTGACCAGTGGACCCATACCTGAACAAGATGAAGTTAGAGGACTATGGTTTGAGACTTAAATTGATGCATCTGAACTGACCTGAATCTTGCTGGTCCTGAACTTAATCTAACTCCTAAATAACTAGTAATAACACCTGAAGCATGTCTGAACCTGAAATGACCATAGCCGAGTGCCAACATACCCAAAATGACCCGGTCTGTACTTGTACAATTGTACCTTGAATGAATGACCAGTTTGTTACCAGTTTGTTGAGTTTACATAAAAGTAACTGAGATGTGTACTAATCCTCTTTGGTTAATGTAGACTGATTTTCCGTGTCTGGAAGAGCTGAGAAGTGTAAAAGATGAAGTTAGAGGACTATGGGACTGGCAAGCATTAAGAATGGAGAGAGGGAGAGTCACATCAAGTCCTGCACCAATGTTAAGACAGCTTACGCTATGCGGCAAAGGAGGGTTGCAGCAGATTGGATCCCTAGTCTTCAAGAATCTCGTCTCACTAACACTCACTGAGCTCGGGAATGATGACGTTCTGTTCTCATCAAAGGAAGGGTATGAGTGGACAAATACTCAGCTGCCTAAGTTGGGAGAGTTAAAAGTTAAGAAGAGTAAGTCATTAAAAGAATTGTTTGCAAATGAGGCTTGCAATGAGTTGACGTCGTTCTGTGGGCAGTTGAAAACATTGGAGTTGTTTGAGTTGCCAACATTGAATCTCATACCTCTGCATCTCTTCAAGGGTCTTGCTTCCCTCGTTTTAAATAAATTGAAGTGGAATTATGTCATTTCAGCTGACACCCTTTCGGAATCACTGCGACAGCTTCAGACCCTCTCAATTGAGGCCTGCGAGAAGATGGAAGCAGTTGTGATCAATGTGGGTTTGGTTATCGAGTTCCCTCGACTCAAAAAATTGCGACTGAACTATTTGAAGTCTCTTAAAAACGTGTTCTCCCCGTCAAAAAGTGAAGCCACCTTACGTCTTCCATCCCTTGAATCACTTGAAATTAACCTGTGTAAAAAACTGGAACCCTTTTGGTCAGGCTTCATTGTGGCTCCCAGATTAGAAAACATCAATGTAGCAGGTTCCGATAACATGCAGCATTTTTTGGTAGGAAATCGAGAGCATACAATTGAACTGCCGTCTTTGCAGAAGATGAACATCCATTCCTGCGTCAGAATGACATCGTTTTCATCCAGGCCTTTGGCTGTTCTGAAAGTAAGAGATGTACTGATTATCAAATGCAGCAGTATGCAGTGTTTTTTACCAGGTTACCCAAATCTTGGTAGTGATATACAATTACCATTCTTGGAGTTTCTGGATATTGACCGTTGTCCTAGACTCCACTCATTCTCGCTCGGACGTCTACTGACACCCAAATTAGCACGCATAATGTTTGTTGGGAAAGAGTATTCAGCCCTCCAGTTTGACGACTTGAACGACTTCATAAAGGAAATTCGCGAGTGTCCTCAAGTGAAGTGGCGCAATAACTTATTGTAAAACTGCCCAATGTAAAGATTTTATCAATTGATTATATTCAATTGTTAACAACTAACCTGTTTATTTTCTGATCAGTTGTAAGTTGTAACTGAAGTGCATTACATTAATACAGTTGCTGCATGTATAAATAAATCAGAAGTAAATCTTATTCAGAAAAAATAATCCGAAACCAATTACTAATCCATATTGTTCAGTAATCAAAAGTATTACGGAGTATCTTTAATTCTTTTTGACATACAATCAAACTATACCTTGGCATTCAAAAATGATAATACAGACCCAGAGGGTGTGTTTGGATACCAAAAGTGGAGGGAAAGGGAGGGAGGGAAGAGGGAGAATGAAGGATGAGTGTTAGGTTAATAATTTTCTTCCAATTCTTTTCTTTGTTGGAGGGGAAATAATTTAGCTTGGAGGAGGATCCATTTCCCCTCCCATCCAAACAACTCCTTCCCTCTCTTTCCTTCAAATCCTCTAATCCAAACACACCTGATTTGTTCCGTTGTTCCATTTAAATACAATTAATTTCATAAATCATACAATAAGAAGGGAAAAATAAATCTCACAAATTCCGCCGTTATTTTCATTTAATCTTCATTTTTACAATCAAAAACGTTTTTTTTAATTAACTTTATTTTTGTGATTTTAATAGAATTACCCGTTTTTAAATTTATTTGTAGTCAGGCCTGCAGGCCGGCCCACTTTCTTAATGTGGGCGGGTACAAACAGTGAAAACTGGCCCGCTTAATGAGCACAGGTTGTGAAATGAGTCCCATCAAACACTTTTTTAGCAATTAGGCTTGACCCGTATCCGGCCCAAGCCCTCTTTTAATGAGCTCTAACTCCCATACATAAATCAACCCATCACATACAAGAAATGGTCACATTACAAACTCATCATCAAAATAGCAAAGTTACAAAAAAATTGCCACCAACAATGGTATGGGCAACAACTGTCGGCTTTTGAATTTTCCGCTTAGACTGTTTGTGATAGAATGCGAAATTGTGTTACCTTCTCATTAATCGATAANCCCTCAAACTGGAGCATGAAGATCAAGAATGCTCAGTTTGCGGAGAATAAACAAAAAGTGAGAAGAAACTAAAGATTCCGTAAATATGTCAGCCAATTGGTTTTCGGTCGAGACATGGTGCGGCCGAATAAGGCCATCGCAAATAGCGTCACGAATGAAGTGACAGTCAATCTCGATATGCTTCGTTCTTTCATGGAAAACGGGATTCTGAGCCAGCTGTATAGCAGATGAACTGTCGGAGAAAACATCGATAGGAGATGAGAAGGATATACCAAGACTTGTTAATAAGTCCTTCACCCACTTGAGTTCGCATAAAATGGTAGCCATTGCACGGTACTCCGCTTCAGCGGAGGAAAGAGAGACCGTATGCTGTTGTTTTGTCTTCCAAGATATCGGTGATGCCCCAAGAAAGACGACCCAGCCAGATACGGACTTGCGTGTTGTTAAACAACCACCCTAATCGGAGTCACACCATCCACTAACTACCGGCTTGCTATCGGCCCTCAACAAAATCCTTTGACCCGGACTCCGTTTTAGATAACGAACTACCCGAAGGGCAGCATCTAAATGCTCCTTGCGCGGTGCACTCAAAAAACGAGAGAGGACATGCACAACATAGGAGAGATCCGGTCGCGTAACTGCAAGGTATACTAAACGGCCAACAAGACGACGATAAGCTTCAATGTCGTCCAAAACAGCCCCCTTTGCCGCCCCTAGAGTATGATTGACTTCAAGAGGAGTAGACACGAGCTTAGCACCTAACAAACCAGTCTCGGAAATAATATCAAGGGCGTATTTCCGTTGACTTAAGAAAATGCCCTCTGAATTTCGGGCAACCTCAATACCAAGAAAGTACTTCAACACTCCCAAATCTTTCATGTGGAAGCACTTCCCTAGATAATTTTTAAAAGCCGAAATAGCAACGGAGTCATTACCCGCAATAACCAGATCATCCACGTAAACCAAAACATGAAGACATACATTATCACGAACATAGCTAAAAAGAGAGTAATCATAATAGGATTGACTGAACCCGTAATTTCGCAGGGACGCACCCAACTTAGCAAACCAACATCCGGGGGCTTGCTTAAGCCCATAAAGAGATTTTCTGAGACGACATACCTTGCCTTCGCGACCCGTACCAAAGCCCGGGGGAAGTTTCATATACACCTCTTCGTCAAGATCACCATGGAGGAAGGCATTGTGCACATCCATTTGATGAAGTTCCCAGTTTTTGATAACTGCAACGGCCAATAGAGAACGAACCGTAACCATTTTAATGACGGGTGCAAAAGTTTCACCGTAATCAATCCCTTCAACTTGATGATTACCAAAAATGACCAAGCGGGCTTTATATCTTTCAATGGTACCGTCAAAGTTGTATTTGATTTTATACACCCAACGGCAACCCAGAGCTTTCTTACCATCGGGGAGATCAGCAAGCTCCCAAGTAGCATTATCTTCAAGAGCTGCGATTTCATCTCGCATGGCCTTACACCAATCGGGACTAGAAAGAGCAGCTCGAAAATTGGGTGGTTCAACACCCGTAGTAATAGCTGCAAGAAAAGCTCGATGGCGCAAGGAAAAATGATGAGAAGACAAGTAATTAGCCATAGCATAGGGAGTACCTGAGGAACGAGGAGAGTCGGGAGAAGAGTCAGAATCGGAGGACGCAGTAGCGGTGGTACCAACAACATAGCCTCGAAGCCGGGTGGAAGGAATTTTGGGCCGCTTGCCATGACCCATGTCAGCCGTGGTTGAACCCGTACCTGCGGTATCAATACCAGAACCGGCAGTAGCATTTGGACTAGAACCAAGACCCGTGGCAGCCGTATTTGACCCAAACTCAGCAGGGGTTGAACCCGCTGTGTCGGACCCATTTGGAGCACCCGAATCAGGAGCTTCCTCCAAGCTCATGTCAACGGTAGAAAGAGGAGAGGAAGTAGGACTAGTAGGCTCAATGTCAAGTTCAGGTACGGAATTTGTCGGAGAATGCGTAGCATCCGGAAAGTAGGGAAAACTATTCTCATAATGATAGAATGCGGAATTGTGTTACCTTCTCATTAATCAATAAGCATATTTATAAATACAATCGGCTATGAGCCTAATCTATATAGACGGCCCTAATAGTTTGCTATCTGGAAACATAGAAATAATGTGGTTTTTAGGGATGTTTCAGTATGTTCGAATGAGATTATTCGAAAGATTGATGTCCTCTCCAAGCAACAACATAATTTCATCTACAGTACTACAAATTTTGGTCAATCTGCCTCGCACGATGATTTCAGTTTTTTCTCTTTTTTTCCGCAACACATATCTTATTTCTTTTGGATGGAGGTCACCTTCAACAAGAGCCCCCCTCACGTGTTTTTTTATAGTTTACCTAAATGATCATATCATTCACAAGGTGCAGAGTTGCTTTTGCTCTTCCTGGCTTCAAATCAGCATTTTAGCTCTGATTGAGGCTATGTCTCATGCCTTTGCTTTCAGACTTCAAGACGTGCTTTTTCAAACCGACTGCATTCGTCTTCTTCGTTTCGTGCGTGATTCTAGCAAGACTTGTGTTTTAGCAGGATTTTCCTGGAAGGAATCCGGCTTGATGATATAGTAATCAGGGTATCTAGTTCTATATGTTCGGAATAATATGAGTAAATAATAAAGGAGGAATTAAGTATAAGGAATAATGTTTTTATTATCTTGATAAGCCGAGTACAATATTGTAAGTAAATCTGAATATTCAAGAGTAG
>LHUT01004044.1:4396-14740 GCA_001412135.1 Silene latifolia subsp. alba
TCTAAAAGTAATCTTTTTATATATGAATCTCAACAATAGTTTTAATAATTAAAGTAAAAATATAAAACAAACTCAATGTTTCCCTTCAAATTTCATTAAATCTAAACATTTAAAGGGACACTGGTTTTAAAGAAAAATCTAATGTTTACCTTTAATCTCATCCTCTAAAGCAATCATCCGCTATTTTTTTTCTTTTTAATTTGATGAATTTTAAAGTGGGATTTTTAAAAAAAAATTGGGATGTAAAAAATGAAAAAAGAGATGATGGGAGTGAGTAAGTGATGTATTTTGGAGGACATAAATTTGAAGAAAAAGGGGGTGATGTTGAATGTTTTCTGGAAGAAGAGAAAATGGAGTATGATTGTGAAAATCACACTCTTAACGAAGCAATTGCTTTTAATGCTAGTAATTTATAAGAATTAAATATTAGCCTAAAGTACTAAACTAGCTAACTCTATTTTCCTCGCTCATCCATTTGCACTATGATCCGCCCCATTTCCTTTTCATTTGGTATTTATTCGACCCGTCGCAAGCTTGCGACGGATAGTACCGTCACAAATGAGAATTTGTGATTAAACAATGATTCATCAAAATAAGCCAGGAGCAGAACACTCTTCCACTGTCCAAAACAAGGGATTTCCTCAGTATCAATACAATGGAGCGATGAGAACCGTTCAATAATATTACATGTCAACTGTCCGACTTCTGCTCGAAGAGGAGAAATACGCAATGACGACATACAATGCTTCTAAGATTAGCTATACATCTCCTCTCTAGACCCTAAATGGCAAAAAAATGAGTAGGGAGCTACATTGATCATTTCTTCCTCTTCCCCTGCAGAAAAAACATTAGATGAATGTTAAACATCGATCACAAAGCAGTTATTCTTGTAGGAAACTGGTCTACTGATATAACTCATCATTGCAGTTGTATGCATGAGGATATGAGTTTTCATCATCAGGAAGTTGACTTGGAAAGGGACAATGGAATCAATGTATTAAAAAAGTGGAAACATACAGATCCAGTAGTAAACTCCTCCATTGTTAGTTGCTTCCTTTTCTTCAAGGAAGTAGGGCTTTCAGCTTGTTGACGAGTTGTACCACGTTTTGAGGGTGTAGCATTCTGCAAGTAAAAGAGTTTGATCAAGTTAAGCCGTCTAAAACTGATATAAGACAAAATGGAACTTGTATGAGACAGTCCCAAGTCTTTATGAGTTTGTTTTACATGTAATAATGGTTTAACTAAGTTTGTGTATATTTAGGACAGCACAACCCACCAGCAATTTACTGCTGGCGCCTGGTAAGGTTAAATTACGAATACTGAAGATAAAACCAACGGAGGTTTTAGAAAACCTTGCCGCTGTCTGCTCTGGAGAAATGAGGGGCTCTAAACAAAGTAGATAAGTAAAAGGCTTGGTATACCTTGGCAAGCTTCTTTTCTTTACGTGCTTGCCTCTCCCGCTCATCATACTCCTGATTCTCTCTCTCGACCAGACGAATGAGTGTGTCACACCTCCTGGCAAGTTCTTGAGTAGTGCGTGACTTGACAAACCAATCGAAACGGAATAAAGGCGAGGTCCTAAAAGCAGCCTTTAGCTCATCCCAATTTCCATAGCCAAGTTTGTGAACCATGCAAATCTGTCAACATTTCAATAGCGTTTAGATGATCCATGATAAAATTCGTTACCAGAATCATATCAAATGACTGGTAAGTTCACAATAGAAAAAGAGTCACTTTGCTTTTTTCCATCATAACAAGAACCAAAGAGTAGCGAGTCTTTGGCTCCATAGACATGTAAACTTCTGATAGTGGAAATAAATGACATAGATAACAAACCCTCCCCAGCACTCTGGACAACGAGATGGAGCATAAAATTACCATGAAACGGTCACATTCTTCATTATACAGCTTGCCTTTGTTCTGACCATACTGGATCTTCAGCTCCAACCAGGGATTCTTGTAGCGATCTAGCTTCTTTCCAATAGCCTTCATAATTTCATCTTTACGGGAAATTCTAGCTTCACCTCTTTCAATATTCTTGATGATCCTATCATAATCTGACACAACACTTGAACATCAGCATAACAAACACTACAAAGCATGATATGCATACAAGTATACAGCCACAGCAGAGGGCAGCTCAGTTAGGACAGTATAAACATTAACATCAATCATGGTGCAACATTTATTGACCGACTTCATCCATACAAAATCAGAAGAGGCTCGAGCAGAAAAGTGGACTTACCATTCAATTCCTTGTATCTATCCTTGAATACTTTGGCATATCTTTCAACTTCCTCAAACGATTTTCCATCCATCTCATTAGCAATGCCCTTTATATCATTCCTACCGAACTTTTCGCAAGCCCTGATAAAGGTATTGAAATCTTTTTTCGTCCAAGTTGAAAACCCCTATTTGAATCATATAAAATCATTACATATATTACGAAGTATATAACTTTAAAAATAGCATTTTTCTTCTATAGAATTTGTCGATGTACCTCCTCCAGCAGGCGATCCTTTTCTTCTTGTTCTTCAGTTGTCAATGGAGGATCTGTCATTTCTGTATTCCAAGATTTCATCAGGCAAAGAACAAAGATTATCCAAATACTGTAAACTAAATACAAGATAGGACAAATACCATCTGGCTCATCCACCTCAATTGAATCTTTCATCTGATCCTTCCTTTGATTGGTTTGCTAAGCAGCAAACAAAAGGGAAAAGTTGTATGCATTTGAGATTAAAAAAAAGAAAAGAAAAAAAAAGTAAAAGACCTATTAAAACAACACCTACCATGAGATGGCGCACTTCCTTCTCATATATCTCAGTAAGCCTTTGTGTATTGAAAAACTGGAAGTCATGCCTAAACAATGACGAAACAGAAGTTATTGAGAATTTGAACAATATATTTATTAAAATAGGATTAGAAGTTATTACAAAGAGCTCAGATATCAACTAACAGTTGAGGCATGCGAGGAATACGAGGTTCCTTAGGCCTAGCAGGGCCACTCTGGCGCATTGTTTGCTTAAAATACTCTGATTCCGAATAACTGATCAGCCAAAAGGACGTGTCAGAACAAAAACAAAAGTGGAAAACATCCAGATTGCTAAGATTTGCTATACAATTGGGTATGCTTACTTGCGCTTCCTCTCTCGTTTAGGTGGCTCAATCCAATTGTCACTCACCAACTTCTTAAAATCTACTTTGTTCTCATCCTTCAATGCCATGAAAAGGAGAAGAATCAATACATAAGCTTTATATCACATCATGGCTGTATTTGTTGATACTATATTAAGAACTGAGCTATTTGTGCTACTACCTTATCGTCCTCAAAGTCATACAGATCAGCAGCTGAGAAAACATTACACATATTAGCAACGTCTCAAAGAACATGAAAGGTAGAAGTGCAATTTACCAGTTAAAGTTGAGAAACTACATACTGTCGTCCATTTTAAATTTAATAGCATCCTCTGTGAATTTCTTCATTTTTGCATCAAGTTCAGCAGTTGCCTCTTCTCCTTTAGCAATTATTCGGTCTATATCTTCATCGGTAATTGTGCTATCCCCAGAGCTAAATACCATTTCAGCACCAAATCTCACCATTTGCAGCAGCTCATCTTTGTTAACAGCTGCAAAAAACAAAGTACGAGTCAGAAGGTGAAACAGGCAAGGATAGAACCATCATTCTCATAGATAACATGAGAGAATGACGCTTTACTCTTTTGCTCAGCCAATCGTCCTTGTTGAATAACCAAAGCATCAAGTGCAAGTTTCTTATAAGCTCTTTCAATCACCTTTTCCTCAATAGTATACTGTTCACAATAGACAAAGACAGAACCTTTGATGAGAAGTGAACCAAAAAGTTACCACAAGATGCTCAAGTTCCAAAATATTATTCAAACGATCATACCTCTGTACAGAAACGAAAAACTTGAACTTCCTTCTTTTGACCAATACGATGAGCTCTATCTTGAGCTTGCAAATCAACTTGTGGGTTCCTGACATGTACAACCGACAACTGTTAATAGATAAATTCGCATAACAATGTCAACAGCCAACAAGCATGGCCTAAAGAAGGAAAGAAACTATATATTGGGAATAAGCCAGTCAACAAGTCTTGAGGTTCAAACTAGCAATAAACAGGACTTAGAGAAAGAAAAAATCCGGACCAGTCACTGTCATATAGAATAACAATATCAGCAGTAGCAAGATTAATTCCAAGTCCTCCAGCTCTAGTCGAAAGTAAGAAGACAAACTTTTCACTTCCAGGCCTGTTATAAGCTTCAATAGAAGCATCACGATCTTCTCCACCAGTATTACCATCAATCCGGCAGTACTGGTGACCACGAAACAAAAGATAGTCCTCAAGAATATCAAGAAGCCTCGTCATCTGTTTTCATGCACAATAATATTGTTAGACATAGGCATCTTGTTTGAAAACAGATACAAGATTTCAATGCAGCACAAAAAAAGCAAGAAACAATCATTTCCATCAATTTAAATACCTGTGAAAAGATCAGAACCCTAGAGCCACGTTCCTTAAGCTTAGGAAGCAACTTATCGAGTAACACCATTTTTCCTACAGTAGGGTAATGTGTAATCAGTTGCTCATGATTGCTTAAACAAAAAAAAGGACAACGCGCCTGTCTTTCACAACAAATGCAATGCACCAAGAAAATTATTAACTACCTGCATTGGTGACAAGATGATCTCCGGTGGTGTAAGGCGGGCCAGGCTCAGCTCCTTGGAACAAATATGGGTGATTACAGCATTTGCGCAGCTGCATCGCTATATTAAGAAGGCGCTTACGTTCTCCTCCAGCATTAACAACTTCAAGATCCTTCTGCAATAAGGCCTTGTAGTACTGCTTTTGCATTTGAGACATTCCAACTTTCAGTATAGTTTCTTTTTTCGGAGGTAAACCTTTCTCGACATCTGATTTGAGTCTTCTCAGAAGAAAAGGTCGAAGGACCTGAAAGGGCAGGAAGACATGTTGAACACCTGTAGTAAATAGAACCAATTTACAAATAACACTCTTTGAAAGCATCAACATACCTTATGCAGTTGTTGAACAACCTCCTGTTGGTCATTGTCCGCAGAAATCTGAAACCATTCGTCAAAAGTATCTGCAGAGCTAAATATCTCTGGCAATAAGAAATTGAGAAGCGCCCAGAGTTCATGGAGATTGTTCTGCATTTAGAAAAAAAAACAGGGAACAAAATAAAAAACACGCAATGTGGACAAGGTTCTTAAAAATTAATAGCACCAAAAACAAAGCAAAAACATATAATGGGATTACATACCACAACACAAAAAAAAAACATAAAACCGCAACTGTAATATACAGAACCCATTACCTGAAGTGGAGTTCCAGTGATTAATAGACGATAGTTGGTGTTAAACAGTCTCATGGTCTTTGAAAGGAGAGAATTTTCATTTTTGATACGATGTGCTTCATCAATGATGATATATCTCCAGCTAAAACGACGTAGAACTGATTTCTCTTTGATAGCCATTTCAAAGCTAGTAACACAAACATCAAATTTTCCCGCAACCAATAAATCCTCGCGTATATGTCTCTGCATGTACAATAAGACTTGGTGAGTAATAGGTAATTATCTATACACAGTAATGAAGTCGCCTTTGAAAGTGAATTTTGATATCTCAGTTGTAAGATATTCAATCAAATAACATAACTTTTAAATAAAGAAAGCTTCTCACCCTCTCCTCTTGATTTCCTAGCAATTTCACAGCACGGATAACTGGACAAAAACGCTTTATTTCATTCATCCAATTGCCAAGGGTAGATTTTGGAGCAACAACCATATGAGGCCCAGTAATCCCTCTACACTCGTGAAGATACCCGAGCAAGGAGATGGTTTGCAATGTCTTGCCAAGTCCCTGAAATAATAAGTAAAAGTAGAAAACAAGATAATGAGACAATCAGATACGAAATAACAAAGGAAACCACCTCCAAAAATTATCTTGTGAGATATGAGTATGAGCAGCCAAATATCCTGACAAAACACAAGTACAAAATGGACTACATACCATTTCATCAGCCAAAATCCCATTTATACCATTTTCATATAGCCGTATAAGCCAGTTCAAACCAGCAAGCTGATAATCCCTCATCTTTCCTTGAATACCTGTCAAAACAAGAATAAAATTAACTCAGACAGACATGATGTGTCGCCTTCACTATAGACATGTCCAATAATGCTGTCAACAAGACAGACTGTATATTCAGCCATGAATATCATACAAAGTTCGATCATTCAACACACAATTGCAGTAAAGGTACCCACGAAGAAACATAATAAGCTACACTTTCAACTTTTTAACGTGATTAGACAGAACTAAAATTTGGGATACTACAAATTAACTATGACACATGTTAAAACAGATCAATAAATATACATAATCTTGTTTATTCTTGCTCCAGCTGAAATGTGCTATTTGAATATTCGATTATTCACTGCGACTGATGTTAACTAATTCTAAATTTGGTTGGACTGGGTGTTGAAGGTTGGATAAAAAAACATCAGCAAAATACATCCCCATATAACTATTCTCCAAAGTTCAACGTTTAAAAATGCTGAAGTGCATTCAAAACTAAAGGGCAAAAATACTCTAAAAAAAATTAAATAAATGCACTTCTAAACAGCTTATAACAGTGACAAAATTGTCTGATGATTCCATAGACTCATAATGCAAATTCGTCATGTGCAAAAGATAACATATGATGCAAAGATAGAAAATCACAGAAATCTCAAGACTACAGGACTAACATTTGTAGATGTACACGAGACTCAAAAGGCTGAAGTGTTGAACATTTCGGGTAATGGCAAAATCCTAAAAACAAGCACATGCAGAAGGGAGCCAAGAACTTACAAGAAGGCTGTGTAACCAGTCTGGTTCCAGCAGCTCCAGCTTCTTCCTCTTTAAGATACTCCTCATCTTCTTCTTCTTCTGTAACCTTTGATGCATGCCGGCCCCTGAACAGGAACACAGTCAGATGCCCCCATAGAAGCTAATACATTAACCACCAAAACTTGCCTCCAGACACCTTCATGAAATTGTTATGTATAGCAAACTAATCCAAGGGTGCCCTAACTAATGACCATAATACAGGAGCATAAATTGACAAACTTTAAAGTAATGCTACACCTACAGTTTTTTTTGGTCCAGAAGCACTGAATATTTACATTTGTTTGTCGAAAGGTACCTACTAACATTTTCCGTCAAAAAAAGTCAAGATTCCATCTTGACGGAAAACATGATTTTTTGTTTTGTTCAGATTTTTCAAAGATAATTAATCTCGTAACAGCCTTTAATTATAAATTCCATCCAACCAAGAACCATTAAAACGACCATTTAACAATTGAGCAAAATAGAGAAAAAAAATCAGCACTTTGTAAAAATGGTCAAGTATACACACCGTCCCTTTGACTTTTTGGGGGCTTCAGATTGCTCTCCCTTTGCAAAATGAGCAAATATCTCAGTTTGCTGCAGAAGATACTTCAAACGTCCTTTTCCCTTGTTGTTCTGTCAAAAATATTCAACTAATTATTGACACATCAACCACCTACAGAGTTAAGGCAGATATATGCAGAAATTTGGACACTAAACATACCATGTCAGCATCAATAGCAGCATTTTGCTGATCTAATATTTCCTGTATCTTCTTCTTCTTCCGCATCTGCATTTCTTTGAGCCTTGCTTTTTCCCGTTTTGAGATTTCATTTGTATACCCATTTTCTCCATCCTACCATATTTTATATCATAAAACCTTAAGTCTATC
This sequence comes from Silene latifolia subsp. alba, assembly GCA_001412135.1. NCBI lineage: Eukaryota > Viridiplantae > Streptophyta > Magnoliopsida > Caryophyllales > Caryophyllaceae > Silene > Silene latifolia. The sequence continues at coordinate 12,201 of LHUT01004044.1, forward strand.
AAATAAACAGTTTGAAGTACTAGGACAGAAACCATCCTAATTTCATGACTTCCACCACCATATTCGTTCAAAATGTTGAAACTTTATTAACAAGGAGAACCATCTAACTTCTTTTCTAGAAGAATAGCAAAACACATAATGATGGTTGACAAAATAAAATTCCTAAAACCGTAATTCAAATCCCAACTAATTATCTCCGGTAAAAATACCAAGCAGCCTTATATACAATTGGAGAAGCCAATTTCGTTCCATGAGACACCAGTAGGCCACTAGGGCAATTAAACTCAAAAGTAGAAAAAAAAAAAAAAAGTTCTTCAACAGCATTCTTATGTTGTCAATGGTATGGTTAGTTACTCAATTTTCAGAGTACAATATAAAATCCTACAAAAACATAGTAATGAAACTAATCACAATCATAAACTTTACAATATCAAAGTTTCATCACCCACATTTCTAACAGGAATTCCCCGGAATCATAGTTGAAAAGTCTGCCTAAGTGCACTCAAGCACAAGTCTCGGTGAGACACTGGCCAAAGCGACCTAGCCACCTAAGGCGCGTTAGATTTACTAGGCAAGGTGCAGTGTTATGGATTTTGAAGACAAACTATTTTGGTATCCCATTTTTTAAAGCACATTATCTGTAGCATTAAGCCTTTTACTCCATTTCATGTTAGCTTTTTTTATAAATCCAAAAAGGTATTGTTTCCAAAAACAGTGTGGATTGTGCCTCTGAGGCGCGCAGCTCAGAGACCCTCATCAGCTCAGTGCACCTCGCGCCTTTTAAAACTATAGGAAATCCTAATCCAACCTCACGGACTACAAGTTTTAGACTTTGTTACATTAAATTACCTAAAAAATGTAGGGAAAAGCAACCGATACACAAAAGAATGCAACAATGCAAACCCTAATCCCAAAAATCCACACAAATCCCTAACTCACATAACAAAACACCTTAAAATGCTAGGGATCTAAGCTATAAAGCACTGAAATCCCTAAAAAGGTAAAGAAAAGCAAGAGAAGAACCTCGTCTTCGGCATCGTCAAGGGCGGTGGCATCATCAGCGTCGTTTTCATCGTCAGAATCGGCGGAACGAGCAACGGCCTCGAGCTCGACTTCGTCTTCCTCGTCGATTTGATCGTTGACGGGATCATCGTAGGAGGAATTGGAAGCGTCGTCGGATGAATCACGCTGTTTTGAGGGTTTCGCCATTAATTAAATTGGGTATTTGTTGTTGCTTTTGCTTTATTTTGAGGGGTTTCCTATGCCTCGAGTCAATTTAAAGTAGAGAGTGAGTGGTTGTTATTTATGTGGTAAAGTAGTAGAGCGCGGTGCGGTGAAAAGGGTTCCCGCCTTTTGCTCCTGAAATGTTTTGGCTTCCCGCCAACGTCCCGCAAACTCAAATTAATTTACCTTCTTAATTTTTAAATGTGTTTGGGTGCTCCGAAACGTCGTCGAAGTTTATAACGAGTCGTCGATGTTTTTTAAAAGAAATACACTATCTACTTTTACTCTCTCTCTCCTCTATTCTCTCCGAAACCCTCCCAAACAAACAACAAACTTTAAAAAAAAAAAAAATCAACACTTTGTTTATCTGATTCAATGTCGAACAACAAACAATCAACATCAAACGCAAACAACGAATCATCGGTAAATAATTAACTACTTATTTTATTTCTCGTTTGAATCGAATTAGTATAAATTGGATTTATAATCGAATTACCTTGTGAATGTTATGGTTGAGGTTTGTATAACCTCAAAGGTATTTGTTGGGGTTATAATCGAGGCTGATATAACCTCACGCTTAGAGTTCATGTTGTGGTTAAGGTTACTTTAACATTGACCATTAGTATTTGTTTCATACATAGAGTTGTATCCAGTTGTAGTATAACATTGTGTTTGCTTATGTATTTGGTTACTCTATTCATATGATAAGTAGTACAGTCGGTTACACTATTCTATAAGTTGAGTCGTGATGTTGCTCATGCATTATTGGTATAATCGGTTATTCTGTGCACTTGTTGTTTGGTTGGTTGTATAGATGACGATGGTACCCGTTATATATTATCAGAATGAACAAACGCTACCCTTTGGTGACTCTTATGGTCTATGGTCGGTGGCAGCAGACGCAGTTCGTTATACACTCTGTTCCCCGAGTTTCGTTCGGTGTATAGTTATTACACCGAGAGGTCTGACCAGGTCTTAGGCATGTAGGCAGTGGTTATACGCTACACATAGTGTGGATGCAGTTCGTTATACGGTCCACAGTGGATGCAGTTCGTTATACGGTCCATACCGACTATGGAGGCAGTTCGTTATACGCTCCATATCTAGAGGCAGTTCGTTATACGCTCTAGTGGTTAGAGGCAGTTCGTTATACGCTCTAACGGCGTTCATTCTATACGTTGTGTTTGTTGCTAGGGGCAGTTCGTTATACGCTCTAGTGGTTGGAGGCAGTTCGTTATACGCTCCATTAGTCAGAGGCAGTTCGTTATACGCTCTGAGGGTTGTTTGGTTTGGTTATGGTTGCATTGAGATTGATT
>LHUT01004045.1:0-14736 GCA_001412135.1 Silene latifolia subsp. alba
CCTTACACTTTTATTTAGAGTTGGGCTGAGATTATGTAATCGTTAAACTCTTTATACTTTAATAAAGTTGTTTTGGATTGTTGCTTTTGATATACTAACCACGGGCAACCGAGATGGTAACAGTCTTTCATGCTAGGGTAGTCCTTGGTAAGGTACCTTGGCATGAGGGGGTGTTACACTCTTTCTACGCTTAACTCAATTGTACTGTGTCTGCTTTCTGGGTGCTACTGTTTTTCACTACATGAACTGTAATGTAATTTTCAGACCTCAATGTTGTGACTGTTGTGACTGAGCTTATGGGTACTATTTATATACTTTAGCTTTTATTTGATGTTTTATTTTTTTTCAATTGTTTATCTGTTTCTGCTCTGATTGGTGAGCTTTCATTAGCAGTCCTTAAATTTGCGATTTTCATGGCTATTTTCATCTATTGTGACTTTTGTTGGCTAGTACTCTTGTATTGTATCTTGTATGTGAGTGAATGCAATTTGCCTATTGTAACTGTAATAGTTGCGTAAAAAAAAGTCACGGCTTGATGTCTAGTGTTACCTGTTACATGACAAATCGTAATAGTTAGTGGAATACAAGCAGCACCAATGCAAACGGTTGTGATGGATATAGGCAATGGGGTATAGGCTGGGGACTACAAGTAAGGAGAAAGAGGAGGATGGGGATAGAATAACAAGAAAAAGTTGACCACTTGCTTCATCTATATATTGTTAAAAGTCTCTTTCTAAAAATATAGGGAGTGAATTTGTGAGAAAACGTGTTGAAATTATCATTTGTAGAAAATATATTAATCATCATAAAACCAACATACTCATTTTCCAACTAACTCATTTGTAGAAAATATTAAAGCTAAAACATCAACAACAACATCAGGACATACGACAAGTACTCCTATATTCTAATTTGCTTCAACCAAGCTTTGTCTTTCTGTTTCACAGGTAATCTTATCCTTCTCCTTCCTCTCATTCTTGACAAGACTTTATTCTTAAACTTATTCAGTACACATTCAAGTCTTACATCATCGTTTCTTTGAGACCACTCTTTAATAAGACTGATAGCCTTCTAATGTCCTTGGCATGAGAAAAACAAGTGATCCTGGCTTTCTACCTCCTGACCACATGCACAACATCCTGGACTTCATACTATTCTTAGCTTTCCATATACTTCTCCAACTGCAATATGAAGGGGGTCCATAGTCATTTATTTTGTCTTCCTTGTCTTTAGTGGGTTTTGCATGAGATGGATCGAAGTTGGATGTATGGTAAACATAATTCGATAGAATTTCAAAAAGGCGTTGAAGAATTTTGTAGAACTGTTTAACGATTGGGTAGAAGATTGTGAACTCCTCGAGCTTGAATTTTCGGGTTCATCCCACACTTGGTTTAGAGGAAATTCGGAGGAAACTAGACAAAGTGCAAGATTGGATAGAGCCTTATGCAATAGTGAATGGGGGACTCTTTTTGAAAACGCGAGTGTTCGACATTTACCGGCTTTCCAATCGGATCATTGCCCTTTACTCATCTCTCCCAACGGCTTTGCTCCCATGAATTCGGTACAACGGCCGTTCCGATTCCAAGCCGCGTGGCTCACACATGAGAAGTTTTCGGATTTTGTCAAAAGTAGTTGGCCTTCTGGTGATAATCTCGTCTCGTTTCTCTCTAATTTGTCTACCGAATTACAAGACTGGAATAAAACAGTGTTCGATAATATTTTTCGCCAAAAGCGGGAATTAAAAGCTCGGATTGCTGGTTGTCAGAGAGAACTATCTCTCAATCGGCAACGTCATCTTATAAGTCTAAGTCGAGAAAAGAACTGGAGGAAGTTTTAGAACGAGAGGAGCTATTATGGTATCAAAAGTCGAGGGTCGAATTCATTAAGGATGGTGATCGAAATACTTCATATTTCCATCTTAGCACATTAGTTCGCAGATGGCGTAACAAAATTAATTCTTTGAAGAACGATAATGGCGAATGGGTGCATAATAAAGAGGAGGTTAAACGGATTGTAGTTGATTATTATAAGCAGCTCTATACTGAGGAAGCCCCATATCCGATCGATGACGATGTTGATATTCCTTATGATGTTTTCCAAGACTACAGCAATGAACAATGGGAATGGCTAACACGTTATTTCTCGTTGGCTGAAATTGAAATAGCAATTTTCGACATGGGTTCTATGAAAGCTCCAGGTCCCGATGGATTCCAAGCATTGTTTTTCCAAAAGAACTGGTCGGTTATCAAAACGGACGTCTGCAATATGGCTATGAAAGCTTTGGAGGGCAAGGGATTTCCAGCCGGCCTGAATGATACGCATTTAGTTCTTATTCCCAAAATTAATGCACCCGAACATATATCCCAATTTCGGCCCATTAGTTTATGCAATATTGCATACAAGATTATTAGTAAAACTATAGCAAATAGAATCAAGAAGGTGCTTCCGTTTTTAATCTCGGAAAATCAAAGTGGATTCGTACCAGGACGACAAATTACGGACAATATAGTGGTATTTCAAGAAGCTATTCACACTATGCGCAAAAAAAAAGGAACTACAGGCTATATGGCTATTAAAATAGATCTTGAGAAGGCGTATGACCGTCTACGATGGGAATTTATTAAAGACACTCTATCTGATATGCGCCTTCCTATTCTACTTATAGATACAATTATGGAATGCGTCACTACATCCTCAATTCAAATCTTATGGAATGGGGAAGCTACGGAAAATTTTAAACCAACGAGGGGAGTAAGGCAAGGAGATCCGTTATCCTCGTACTTGTTTGTAATGTGCCTAGAAAAGCTGCAACAAGCCATAGATAAACGAGTTGCGCTTACTGACTGGATGCCTATACCCATTTGTAGGGGAGGTCCTAAAATTCAAATCTTTTCTTCGCCGATGACATGATCTTATTTGCGGAAGCAAGAGTCGATCAAGCTATTGTAATCAAGTATGTCCTCGATAATTTTTGTAAGGCCTCGGGAGAAAAGGTGAGCATAGTTAAATCCAAGGTCTTCTTTTCTCCTAATACATCTCTGTCGGATAGGGAGGAAATAACGAGCGTCCCTGGGTTCAATGAAACATCGGATTTGGGTACATACTTAGGAATGGCGACTATTAATGGACGCGTTACTAAGGCAACTTTTGCGCACTTAGAGGAGAAATTTAATAAGAAGCTTGCGGGATGGAAGACTAAGCACTTGTCGATGGCTGGCCGTAATACTCTTGTCCAATCAACCTTGTCTACAATGGCCAATTATAGTATGCAAACCGCTAAATTGCCAAGGTCGTTGTGCGATAATCTTGATAGGAAAACTCGCCGCTTTCTATGGGGGGGAGATGATGAAAAGAAAAAAATCCATCTCATAAATTGGGAAACAGTGCAAAAACCGAAATCTCTTGGAGGCCTTGGGCTGTGTTCATCACGCCAATCAAATGCGGCGTTCTTGGTTAAACTTGGTTGGCGGGTCTTAGCAGAACCGAATAGCCTTTGGGCTCGTGTCCTGCGAGCTAAATATTGTCATGGGCGTTGCGATATCGACATGTTTCAACGGAAAGCATGCATGTCAAATGTATGGTCAGATATTACTTCAAATTCCGAGTTCATTTATAAGGGGACCTCAGTAGCAATTGGTAATGGCAGGCGAACCTTATTTTGGGATCACTCATGGGTTGATAAAGGATGTCTTTCGGATAAAGCTCTAGCGCCTATTCCTGAAGCTTTAATCGGCGCGACAGTAAGCGAGATGTGGGACGGAAACGGCGATTGGAAGTGGGATGTGTTCTCAAATTTTTTACCACAAGAAGAATTAAAGAAAATCGCAGCCTACTCCCTTTCGCCAGACCCGAATATGGAAGACAGTTTGTTTTGAAACGGAACTTCCACTGGCAAGTTCTCTATTCAATCCGCTATGGCTATTATCAAAGGGGCTGATGTCCCACCCGAAAATAATTCCATCACTTGGCATATTATTTGGAAACTACCATTACAACAGAGAGTCCGGATGTTCATTTGGCTTGCAGCCCATGGGAGGTTAATGACGAATTATAATAGGGTACGAAGGGGACTTGCAGACGATCCCTTATGTCCTCGTTGTCATGAGGAGCACGAAACTTCTGATCATCTTTTACGTCTTTGTCCAATGTCCGAAGAAATTTGGACCCAAATAGGTGGGTATGCAGCCCACCCAGAATTTTATACAGACCCATACCCGGTATGGATCACAAAAACGCGAGCAATGGGTCGTCTTTGTCCTCTCCCAATTGGTCCATGAAATTTGCCATTACATGTTAGTGGCTATGGAGGTGGAGGAACAATATGGTATTCGGAAAAGCAGAAGAAAATCCAACGGATCCCCTTCGTTTTTTGCAGCATCAATTCGAGATGTCCAAAAGAGCTTTTGACCCGTTCTCACTGTTTATTCCTATTCCCGGCACATCAATGGAGGAGCGATTTATTCGATGGCATACACCTCCACACGGCTGGGTATTACTCAATACGGATAGAGCTTCTAAGGGCAATCCGGGGTTGGCTGGATGTGGCGGTCTAATACGAGATGAAACGGGTAATTTCATCACTGGCTTTATATTTTCTTGCGGTATTTGCACATCTATGAGGGCTGAAATGAGAGCGGTTATAACCGGCTTGGAGCGAGCTAGAGCGATGGGTCTCACAAAGGTGCTAGTGCATATGGATAATAAACCCTGTGTCGACTTCATAAGGGAAGAGCAGCTGCTGAGTAACAGCCTTCGACCTTTGGTCATTCGGTGCAAAGATCTCATCAACATGAATGGATGGACGGTAAGGGTTGAGCACATGTTTAGAGAAGCTAACCGGGCAGCGGATTGGCTTGCTAATGCTGGAGTGCAGGCTGCTACAACCGTGACATATCTTGATGATACACCAGAGATCTTACGTTCCATTCTTCGAGAAGACTTACTCGGAATGGCGTTCCCTCGTTTAGTAGCTGTCTGATTTTGTTGTCTGTTTGGGGCTTAGCCCCTCTTTAGCACCAAAAAAAAATATTCCACAACTATAAATGATGAAGGGTTTTATTGTCATTGTGTTGATTTCTCCAATGTGACGAAGTTTGATAGTATAAATTAAGAGAACATATTATGTTTCGTGGATTCAGACAAGGTTACCATATTTGGATATGGCATGGTGAAGAAGGAATATATAGGAAAAATTCCAACATCAACTATCATTTATCCGAACAACCTGTAGAAGATGAAAATCCTCTACAAACTAAACACCATCTCCAGGTTCATACCCAAGAGGTGGAACCAAATCTTGAGATTGATGAGGATAATTTGAATGAAGGTAATAGAGTTGATATTGACGAGGAAAATATTAATGATGATGATGATGGCGACCAATTAAATGAGATGTTAGATGTTGTTGAAGATCAGTTTCGTACCCGTTCTGGGTTCGAAAGTTTGACGGAAGCATGTGAACTTCCGTTGTATCATGGATGTGATAAGTACACTAAATTGTCTGCGGTGTTAACATTATTTAACATTATATCTAAACATGGTTGGAGCGACGCAAGCTTCACGGAATTGTTAGAAGCTTTGCAAGACATGTTCCCCGAAGGAAACCAACTTCCTAAGTCCAATTATTATGCTAAGAAGTTGTTGTGTCCCTTAGATTTAGGGTACATAAAGATAGACGCATGTCCAAGTGATTGCATACTATATCGCAATGAGTATGCCGATTTACATAGATGTCCTCGTTGTGGTAAATCACGCTACAAGTTGGGAGACCAGATTATATTTGATGGGACTAAGAAGTATCCTTCAACAAAGGTTCTATAGTATCTTCCAATTATACCATTTTTGAAACGCTTGTTTTCAATCAAGAAACATGTCAAACTTTTAAGGTGGTACAAGGATCGAAGGATAAAAGATGGAAAGCTAAGACATCCCACTGATTCTCCTCAGTGGGAGATTATTGATGATAAGTATCCTGAATTCAAAAATGAAGTTAGAAGTTTAATATTTGGCCTTAGCACGGATAGAATGAACCCATATGGTAGTTTGAGTAATTTACACAGTACGTGGCTAGTTTCTTTAGTTATTTATAATCTACCCCCATGGTTATGCATGAAACGGAAGTACATGATGTTGCCACTTCTAATATCAGGTCCTAAACAGCTTGGAAACAACGTAGATATGTACCTTGCGCCACTCATTAAAGATCTTAAGAAATTATGGGATGAAGGTGTGACAGTGTTTGATGCGCATGCTGATGAGAACTTCACGTTGCGTGCAATGCTCTTTTGTACCATCAATGACTTTCCGTCTTATGGTAATTTGTCGGGTTATAAAGTTAAGGGAAAAAAGCCCTGCCCTATATGTGAGGATGATATGAAGTCAACATATTTGACACATTCTAGAAAATACGTCTACATGGATAATCGCAGGTTCCTAAAACGCTTTCACCCTTATCGTAAGAAGAAATTACCATTCAATGGAAAAGTGGAGGAAGAAGTAGCTCGCAAAGCATTAAGTGGAAAAGAGGTTTATGATTGAGTGAAAGGTGTTGAAACGGTTTTTGGTAAGCTCGTAAAACCAAAAGAGTCCGAAAGTCTTTGGAAGAAGAAGTTCATATTTTGGAAACTTTCATATTGGCAAGACTTATCGGTACGACATTGTCTTGATGTGATGCACATTGAGAAGAATGTATGTGATGCTCTTTTGGAGACACTGCTCAACATTACCGGGAAGACAAAAGATGGCTTGAAATTGCATAATGACTTGATGGAAATGAAGATTCGAACAAATTTAGGCCAATTGAGAAGAATATACCAAGGGAAAAAAGACATCCTTTTATATTCCACCAACTTGTTACACCTTATCTAAAGAAGAAAAGCGATTATTTTGTGAGTGCTTATATGGGATCAAGGTTCCTACGGGGTACTCATCTAATATAAAAAGGCTTGCATCCAAGATTGATTTGAAGTTAAGTGGCATGAAATCTAATGATTGCCATGTCATGATGCAAGTGTTATTACCGATCGCAATTCGTGGAATATTGCCAAAACATGTAAGGGTGGCCATTACTAAACTTTGTTCGTTTTTTAATACAATATGTATTAAGGTGGTTGACCCGGAGACACTAGATGCACTACAAGTTGATGTTACTAAAACACTTTGCCAATTTGAGATGTATTTTCCACCTTCTTTTTTTGACATTATGGTCCATTTAACTTTACATCTTGTCCAAGAGATCAAGTTGTGTGGTCCAGTATTCTTGAGATGGGCATATCCTTTTGAAAGACACATGGTTACTTTACAAGATAAGGTTAAAAATCCAGCTCGACCTGAAGCTAGCATTATTCAAGGCATTATTAGTGAGAAGGTAATTGAGTTTTGTAGTGAGTTTGTGAGCAAACTTCAGGCTATTGGTCTTCCGAGAAGTAAAGATGATGGAAGGTTTGAAGGTAAAGGTCTTGTTGGTGCCAAAGTAATGTCAGCTCCATCAAATCTAAGAAGTAAGGCACACATATACGTATTGCAGCAGAGTGATGGGGTGCAACCATATTTGACCAGACACAAACAAGTATTAGCTTCTGAGCATCCTTCAAGAGCTGAAAGGTGGTTGATGCAAGAGCAGAATCACACGTTTATTAACTAGTTTTATGATGAAGTAATGCAAGAATTGTCAAATGATAGTAATGATGTAGCTAACACGATCAAATGGCTTGCATATGGTCCTAGAGAGAGTGTTACCTCTTACGAAGGGTTTACTATAAATGGATACACTTTCTATACTGAGCGCCAAGATATAAAGTCTTTATCTGTGCAAAATAGTGGCGTAACCGTTGTTGCATCATCAAGGGAATTTTCTAGTTCTAAAGACAAATGTCCGATCGATGCGACACAATCATACTATATGGGAACTAGATTATTGTGATTTTAAATTTCCCCTTTATAGGTGCAAATGGATTGAGAACAATCAACTGGGTGTTCATATAGATGAATTTGGATTTACTCAAGTAGATATGAATCGTTTGCGAGACACCAATGAACCATTCATTTTTGCATCACAAGCTAAACAGGTCTTTTACATTCTTGATCCTTCTGACCATCGTTAGTCTCTTGTGATTCATGGAAAGAGGCGAATTCTAGGCATTTGGGATGTTCTTGATGAAGATGAGTATGATGAGTTTGAGGACATTCCACCTTTCTCAAATCCTATAAACAATGTGAATGAATGAAATTGGAGATCTTGACACAATATATACGCGTTCTGATCATGGTGAAGGAGTTATCGTGGATGATCCTTAATTACGGGACTTGGGTACGATTCTAAATGAATGCTCCTCCCATTTTAAGTGACTTTAATTTATGAATCATTCTACTCCTGCAGACCTCCACTGCTCAATTTTTTTTATCTAAGCTCTGTCTCTGCCAGTCAAGAGGCTTGTTCATGAGGTCCTTGCACCTGGCCAGTGCTCTTTCCTTCTCTCTTTTTCTCTTTTTCGTTCTCTGTTATTCATGTTTTTTTTTTAAAAAAAAAAAATTATCTTCTCTGCTTTTACCGTTGATATTGCTTGCTGCTGTTATTTCTCTTCTCTTTTCTTTTTTTTTTCTCACTTGCTGATGACGACTTCTAGAGTTGTTTGTTGATGCTTTTTTTAAATTTATCTTTTCTGCTTTTACCGTTGATATTGTTGTGCTACTGTTATTTCTCCTCTTTTTTTCTTTTTCTCACTTGTTGATGACGACCTCTAGAGTTTTTTGTTAATGCTGATGACGATTTCTAGTTGTTTTTGATGTTGTTGTTATATCACTACATAAGTTAAAATACTAACACTAGTTTTCTGAATTTTGAATTATCAGGGCCAATCTGCAATTTGTCAAACATGACTGACATGGATGATCCAAGGGACATTGCCGATGACGATTACGATGATATGGAAGATAAGGATTACAATGACGATGCCACTTATAATGCTGACCTTGAGGATGACATTAATGAGGCGGAAGATGAGGATGAGATGGAGGAAGAACAGGATGAGACGGAGGAAGAACGTAGAATAAACGAGTTTGAGTGCATGGCCGATACAGCTGCTTTGAAAGGTTTAGAAATAGTGGAGCCTATGAATCTATCCACCTTAATGACTACTCCTAAAGTTCCGAAACAAGGTAAGGGTTCGGGCAAAGGAAGGACGGCGACAAAGGGGTTCAAGATTCCGGATCCTGGTGAGCTCATAAAACTAGAGTTTGATGAGTTAGATCGTCCCATTGGCAAATGGCCGGGAAATTATGGCAAACAAATTGGGTTTTGCATGCGAAAATTGAACATTAACTGGAATTGGAAAGATGTGAGTGCAGGAAAGAGAAAATTGTTGTGGCAAGATACAATGGTAAATTGCTCTGAAGCTTTTTTTTTACGTGTTCTGGTTTTTAGTGTAGTTTTGGTCCCAACTTTCTAGTGTAGTTTAGGCTTTATGTTTTCAGCTTTTTATGTTGTATATTGATCTGATGTAACTTTTTTTCGCTTCTAGACTATGTTCCACATCCCTGATGATAAGATATTGAGGAAGAACTTCTTGGCTGCAGTTTCCAAAAGGTTCAGGGATTTCAAAGGCAAATTGGTAAGTGGGTGGATTACTAAGACTAGAGAGAACCAATGAACAGGATGGACGAGAGCCTTATGAGATTGGGAAACATATAAGCATAGACGATTGGAAACTTTTTGTCCAAATTAAAACCTCTAGTCCAGCAAAGGTAATAAATGATCCTTAAATAACTACTCATTTATTTGTAATTCTCAGTTAATGCAATTTTTTAAATTCTTGTTTTTGTTTTTCTTATGTCCCCACTGTTATAGAGAAAGCCTGAGAAAGCTATCGAGTGTGCAAAGAAGAATGTACATCATCATCACTTGGGTCAAAAAAGCTATACTACTGCTCGACAGACTTGGATCAAAGATGGCTTTTATCCGGCGAGAACTCTCGTATCAACAAGCACTCATGTATCATCAGAGACGGCCTCTACAGTTACGCTTCAACCGAATCGAGCTGATGATTGGTTCTGTTCAATGCATATTAAAGATAAAAAAACTGGCAAATATGTTGTAATGGGGCCTAAAACCAAGGAAGTAGCTGAAAAATGCGTAAGTTAATTTTCAGCTCAAACTAGCTTTGTATATCTCATAGCTGGTTTTCATTAATTGTTTTAGTTACCAAAATCATGGCCTAGTATATTGGACTATACGTTTTTGGAGTATGCTTTTAGTATATTGGAATTTTAAATGTCAACTTAATGTTGTATGGATTTTGGTCAAGTTTCAATTAGGCAGAAATTGCACGAGTGTCATGGAAGTAGTTTAGCCATATTGATTATTTTATAGGACATGCAAACCTTTTTAATGTTTACTGTGAGGTTGGCCAAATTTTTTTTTTTTTAAGTTTGCAAATTTGAGATTGTTCGCCATTTTAACATATTAAAAGGTGTTGACTTGAACTCTTGCATTGCGATTTGATATTTTTTTTTCACTATTTATATAGCTCCGCAAGTTCTTATTAGCTTCTGTTAATGTTATGGTGTTGACCTGCATGTTCTGCAAATAAATAGAGGAACTGGTCCTAACCTAAGTATATTGATTCTTGTGACTTAAAGTCAAATGTTCGTTTTTTCATTATATGATAACCTAATGCGTTCATTTATCACATTGAGTGCTGGTTGACAGAATTACTTTATTGAGTAATTGATTAGATTCATTGTAACATTGTCTTAATTGATGTTTATGTGTAAAATTCATGTTAGCTAGATCTAAGAAAAAAGCAAGCCAAAAGAGAGTTTGTTCCAGATGGCAACAAAGATGCTTTATTTTACGCTCTTGGTGAAAAGGATGAGCACCCGAGCCGTGCTAGAGGTTTTGATGGAGTTAACATTACTGTGAAACGTGCATTTAGGGCAACAACCAAAACTAGTCGTTCGAGAAAAGGGAAACATCGTTAGAGGACCGAGAGGCCTTAAAAACTGAAATAAGATTGGAGCTTAAAAGTGAGATGCCATTGGCAGTTAAGAATAGTGTGTCATTAGTTTTGCAAGAAATGGGCTTGTCCACCTTGAAGCAACCTGGCAATGTAACCTATATTGGTGGTAATCAAAGACATCTTGACCATGCTGAAGTAAACAACTTACAACCATATTCAACGCCAGAAATTAAGGTAACCACAATTTTTAAGCATGCACTTAGTTGTCAATGGTTATTGTTTTTGCTTTTGCTTGTATGATATATATAACTAATAGATCGATTGATGTAAATTATTACATATATATATATTTAAATATGTAGAATGATACGTTACTTCGCCTTCTTCTAAATGACCCTCAAGGCGGAGTAACGTATGAAGTTGCTCGTGGCAAGGTATTTCCAGGAGAGTTATGTCATCATGACTATGTTGGATCAGATCAAATAAGGGTAAAAGTTTCGATTGTTCCTCAAGAGTTCGAGACTCTTCCACTTCCTATTCCGGTGTCAGCATATGATCTATATACATTGAAGGATGTGATTGGAAGTATTGTATTGTGGCCAGTTGCATTAGTGAGAGTTGAAAATGAGGTATTAATGATTATTTAGTTCTCTTTATACCTTTAATTTTATATCTTCCAATTATGCAATAGGATAATTGGTTGGTCAGAATGGTCTATGAGCATAATCAGTCAAGTGTCAGGTCAAAACGGTAGACCGGTTCTGGTCTGAGCATATGGACATGTTTTGGTCTGAGCATACAACAACCTGTCAGGTGAGCATAAAATGTCCTAACTTTAATATTGTTTCATTAATTGGGTGAGCAGGACGCACGACCTTCACAACTTGAAGTAATGGGTAGCAACTCACATCATTCGAAGTTATCGGTTACGCCAACAAAAGCACCAATCGAGGAACCCGTGGTGGAGTCTTTAAGTCTAGATTTGCAATGGCTGAAAGTACTTCTTGGTACAATGATTGATGGAGAGACCTATAACATTTACTTGGACGCTGATTTATTTTATCACAACACAAATGAAAATACGGAAGTGTACAAAGATGATCTAAGCCAATTTCTTAAGGGGTGTGAACTTAATATCCCGATCATTCAAATATTCATAAGGTCTTGTAATTTATCTACAGCTATTTGAATTTTTGTTTGAATTAGGTTATATATACATACACCTAATCCACCCGTATGTACTTGCAGGGCACTTCGAGATGATCTAGTCAAAGAAATTACCCAACCTCGGTTAGGATGGTTATGCCCTGATGCAACTTCAGATACCAAATTGATTAAAAACCCGGAGATTACAATTGCGTATACTACTAGAGCATTTCAGAAGTCGGTTCAGAATGGCCATGAATTCATCTTGGCGCCAATTATTAACAGGTAAAACTATTCTAATACTTTACCGCTGACTAGATAGTAGAGTTCTGGCTAAACCCATTTGCTGACCGGATACTTCCATCCACTGATTTCATTGCTTGATGACTATTTAGTAAACTGTGATTGCTGCTATGTTTTAAATGTAGTAAGCATTGGGTTCTACTCGCTATTGTTCCACGAATCTATACCATATATGAGTTTGACTCGGTTGCCCTTAAAGAAGGTCGCAAGTTGTATATGAAGATGGTACGTTGTTCTCAAGCAAGTAATGGTAGTTTAAGTTTGCTTATTTATCTAGCCTATATGAGCGTCACTAATTATACTATCCTTGTAAATTTTTGTATGGTAGCTCCTTAAAAAGGTACAAAATATCGGGTGGTGAAATAAAGGTGAAAAGGAAAGAGCCATTGTGGAAATCTATTAAGATGATTGATACATTTTCAAAATACATTAAGCTCATTTTATATCATTAGCTCGTATTTCAATTGCGACTATCTCATCTAATTTTTTATATAATGTGTTAGTGCCCTCAACAAAACGGGAGCGTGGAGCCTGGCTATTTTGTGATGCGTTTCATGTATGACATAGTGAAGAGTTGCACAACTATAAATGATTTGGAGAAGGTATGTCTCATTGTCTTCCATTTATGTGATTCGCTTATGGTCATTTGAATGACCGCAACTGTATTTTAATTAAGGGGGAAAGTTGGTAGTACGTCTTAATTGTTTTTTCTTATGTTTTGTTTTTGGGTTAAATGAATATGATTTGCTATGGTCAAGAAGTACCAAGCGTGTGTATGAAACCTACAAATGTTGTGTCGAGAATGTTCGTGCCCTATGAACTCCTTTGCCCACGAGATTATAGCCATTTTCTGGAAGATCATATAGTTTCAGACTTCACTCAGATGCAGGACATGCCTATTTCAGTATAGTATGAATTGAGCATTGTGGTCTAGTATGAAAATGTTATTAGCTTTTTCTCCTTTCGTATGCTTTTGGTTGTGGCCAGTATTCATGATTAAATAATACTGATATATAGTCTGTGGACTTTCTACAATGTCTGCTATGTTTTGTTTTATGGTTTCTTGCTTTCACCTGCTTAATATACGATGGTGTATGTTTTCTATGAACTTGTTGGTACCTGATGTTTCCTTTCCTCGGCCTGCCTGCTTGATGCCACATACATGTTCTCTTCTTATTACCCCTCCCATTTGCCCTCTCTTTTTTGGCCAATTAAGACTCCAAAATTATAATCTCATACATTAAAGATTTTATACTCATACTGTGTTATGTTATATTTTGGTTTTTAACTCACAAGGAGAAGAGTCGTACACGGATGGTGAGATAAATGAAGTGCTGGACAAGTGGGCTACGTACTTCACCAGTCGATGTGTTAATTAGTCATTAAATCATCGTATCTACTGAAAATGCTTGTAAGGCTTTGCTTTCTAAACGATTAGTGGACATCACGTCCTACTTTTGATGGTTTTTTTACGTTAGTTATAAAGATTGTTGATGGTAGTGGTTGTAATGAAGTATATGTATTGGATGAAAGTTATGGTTATATGTAATGGTATTTGGGTTGATTTTGGAAATTGCCATTATTGCAGGTTTAAATTTTTGGTAAGAGCCTAACTCAAATGAAATGGCTAAATGTTCACGAGTTCTGTAATGTGCGAAAGACACAACTAAAATAAATATTTAAATAAATTTAAATCCATAAATATAGGTAATATGAGGCGTTTGCATAAATTATTTTGTATCACTATTTGCGGCTCCATTTAAAAAAAAACGCCTCAAATAAAAGCCTATTTGCGGCTCTTTTTTAGAAAAACGCCGCAAATACTACACCTATTTGCTGCGTTTTTTTCGCTAAAACGCCGTAAATAGCTTTTTAGTTGCGGCGTTTTTTTCCGCCGCAAATAGCTTTTTCTATTTGTGGCCCCCTTATTTGCTGCTACTGTAATACTCCGTATTTATAAGTCTTGGGGTACTCTATCGAGTAGGCCTTACTCTGTCGAGTAAGGGTAAGTTGCGTTTTAGAAAAGTTTCTGACCTGTTGGGTACTCGATCGAGTAGCTGGGGCACTCGATCGAGTAAGGGGGTACTCGATCGAGTACCTCGGGTACTCGATCGAGTAGCCGGTTTTACGGGGAGTTTTCTCGGGTTTTGTTAATTATGCGATTAAGGTATATAAGCTTTGTCGTCATTATTCTAAATCACTTTTGCAAAACCTAAATTACTGTTTAAGAGAGAAAGCAAGCAAGTTCTTCATCCTAATCGCATTATTAGCAATACCCGGAGTTTGGAAGGTCAGTTCTTAGCGTTGATTATACCGTTGAGTTCCTTACGTC
>LHUT01004045.1:25750-37956 GCA_001412135.1 Silene latifolia subsp. alba
ACTGACCTTTTCAACTCTGCTAACAAACACAAAACAAAGCCCACAACACAGCTCGGATCCAGCCCAAAAAGATAGGCATAGCCGCCGCAGGCAATTGCCAAATCCCGGATCCGGGTTGGGCCGGGCTCGGCACAATGTACGTATGCGAGCTGAATTAAGCACTTTGCAAGGCCTCTCCACCGGTGATATGGTATGTTAAGAGGTGGTATATAAACACACCAAACAAGCCTCTCACTACCAATGAGGGACAAATGGAAAAAACACTCAAAGCATAAAAGCCCCTATTTTCCAACAACCCTAAACCTATTTAAAACTCAAGTTCGGACTGAAAAAGGATTTGAATTTAAAGGTCACCCTAAACCTATTTAAAACTCAAGTTCGGACTGAAAAAGGATTTGAATTTAACCTAAGAGTCTGATTCTAACTTTTAGATAATTATACATGTGTGTCAATACTAAGCATCAATGAAAATGCACCGAGCAAATCCGTAAATTATCTGGCTACGTTTCTCTGCTTTCTTTTTGCTTTTCGAATTTCTCCTCACATAATTTAACAATTGAAAGAAATCGAAAAAATTTAAACAATTCCTCGCTATGTTGAACATTACAACAAGTATCGAAATCGAATTAAAGGCATAATACAAATATAACCCTATATTTTCAACCTAGGTACACACCAACATCATCTCAAAAACGATTCAAAAATTTACGCTATCATACAATTGTGAATTGTATCATAATCCTAAGTTACACCAACATCATCTTAATTAATAATTATTCCATTAACAAAAACTAGGCACCAATTGGGTTTAATCAACTGCATGCAACGATCTCTCTTGGAGATGACGAGGCGGGAGGTGGTGGTTGTGGAGTATTGAGACGGGTAGGATGGGGATGAGGACGAGAACGAGGGGAATGTGGTAGACGAGACGTGAAATCACGGAAAGGAAACTCATGAAAACCGGCATTATCATCATCGTCGAAATTAAGAGTATAACTATGAGGATCATAACGAAAGTCGGTAGACTTAGACTTCCTATGATGATGTCCATGACGAGGAGTACCAATACGATTCATAATATGACGCATCATCCCGGTCGCGCCACCCGATGTAGACCGAAGCAACGTCCGTTGTTGATGTTGATGTTGCGGAGAATTAATATTATTATTGTTGTTGTTGTCAAGGTGGTGGTGTTGGTTGTGGTTGGTGTTTGTAAAACAAGCGTAAAGCGAGTTTTTAAGACGGTGTTTAAGAGAAGGAGAGTACGACGAGTGGGAAATATCATCCGTGCTCTCCTCCATTGTAGAAGGAAGGAAGAAAAGGAAAAAGCCAGGCAGAATAATTAGAGAGAAAATAGAGAGAATTTCGTTGACGTTGTGTAGAACAACGCACAACTAAAAAGAAGGAGAAGGAGGAGGAAACGTTGTTATATAGTTGTATGTAATTATGTATGTATATAGTTTGTTTAGGAGAAGAATTTGAGAAGGATGTAAATTCAGTTGGTGGTGTGGAGATGTTTGTTACGTTTTTCATGCCGGTTTTGTCGCATACCACGTACTAACCTGTTTTGTTTTTGTTTGGGCTTTTTTATGGACCGATCACAATTCACAACAGATCATGCTGAATATTCCGTAGAATTATTGTTTTTAAAGATAATGTTTAATAATAAACCCAATTTTTTTTAAAAAGATAATGGTTAACAATAAACCCAAATTATTTCATGAGTTAAATTTTATATAAAGTTATAATGCTAGTTTTAAAGGTAGTTGAAACTTGAAAAGCTAACTGAACCCGGTAAAGGTAACTGAAAATTAAAACTAATAAGGTAAATGACGTAAAAGGACATGATAATTATTTAATAATATAGATTTAAGGGGTAATAAAGGAAAATAAAATCAAAAGATACCTAAAATCTCAAATGCTACTCTAGGTAACGTTCCATTTAGATAGCTTATTTGGTTAAATAAGCTACTTGTCAAACGCTTACAAAAAAATAAGATAACTGAAATTTTTGGTCAAATAAGCTATTTTGACCAAATCAGGTACCTGAAATGCATTGCCAAACAGAGCCTAAGTCCACGTATATGGTTGTAAAATCGGTTGTTATCAAATACCGGTTGGTAACTAGTACATTTAAATTTTCTGAAAGTTAATATTTGTTATACCGTCGTTTTATGACTATCTTATAGCATAGGACGGGCCCAATAAAGAGAATAACCCAAAATAAAAGACCTTACATCTAAACAAGTCTAAATAATACTATAAAAATTGATAACTTCTCTCCTTCAACACACGTTCAAGTTTAAGCTACATCTTAGACCACCTCGTCCCATCGTCTCCTCCACATGCTTTCAAGGCCAAATCCTCACTAGTCACCACCACAGCCGCCTTCTTTTTGCACCACATTCACCATTTTCAAACTGTTACCTACTTACCTTGCTTCGTCCCTCTCTCTCACCAATCAATTAAAACAAAAACATGACGATCGTTGACAATCAGTGTCGGCGACCCTTGATGCCAACCACCACGAGGCTGGCACCAGCTAGGTTTTGAAATGATCTTCAAATTTTCAGATTCAAATACTAATCCAATACTTTGAAGATTAATGGTTATAACTTTAATACTCATGGTTTTATATTGAAAACTTTGAATTTTAAGTTCAAAGTTTATAACTTAAACATGATGCTTTCACGTTAAAATCAAAGTTTTAGAATAAAGTGTTGAGTTTTATCTTAAATAATTTTGAATACAAGACATTTTAAAGTTTTCAAACTAAAATCATGATTTTCCAAATTAAAATCTAAAAATTCAAATATAGAAAACTGATTTTTATATTATTGCTCTCATGGGATAAGATTTAAATAGTTAGAAATAGTAGAGAAGGTAGTAATATGAACTTGGAAAAAAGAGAGATGGGATTCCAGAAAAGTCACCTGGAGGAATGAAAGAGTTCAAAAAGAGTGCCATTGCAAGTTTGATGCAGTTATTATCTTGGGCTTTTTTATCTAATAATTGGACTAGTCTTATTCTATGAGACCGTCCTATTAAACAATTTATTTTTGTTATAATATATCAATTGTCAAAATAAGATTAAAAACTAAGTGTTTCTATTTGGGCTATTTGTGGTTGATTTTGTAGGATAGATAGTGTCTTTTAAAGAGTTAAAAAAATTTTCTCCCTTCTATATAGAAAAACCCCTAAACCTAATACAGTTTGTTTCCGTCGCCTCTTCCTTCCACCCTCTGTCCTCCCATTTTCTGCTACCCTTTAGCCGGAAATGAGGTCATCTCTTGACTCATCTCTGGCGATTGATCTTATCTCCTCCTATAATCGTAATTCCTTTTCTGGCCCCACTTTGTTCTGTTTTCACTGGCTTCCCGATGATTCTGTCGACGACGTTGGTGGAGTTTTCTGCTTCGGTGGTCTCCCCTTGACCCAATCAATCATCTGTTTGTTGGTTCTTTTTTTGATGGTTTTGCATGCAACGCGGAGGCTTGTTATCCGACCCCTCCCTACCCCTGGTAAAGCTTCCCCGGGTCCGATCTGTTTCAGTCTGTCTTTGGGATGGGTATAGCCCATATTTTTCGAGTCATGGTGGTTTATGTGGTTGTTCTTTGGGTCATTTTGGTGCTCCCCTCCCTCTCGCCCCCTCGCCCCACCATTTGGGCCCTCGGGACGTTCTTATTCCATTTGTTTCGAGTCTTTGTGTCTTGTATGGCTTTGCTTTTTGGACGGATATGGTATTCCCCTCCCCCTTTCCCCTTCTCCCACCTATCGGTTTTATTTTGGGTGTCTTATGGTGTTGGGTTAGGTCTTCGTCTTTTTGTCGGGTTGCATGTAAGGTTGATTGTGTTGTTCTTGGAATTTTGATTGGGGTCGATGGTGGTTGTGTCCTTTGGTGTAGGCAAGTTCTTTGTCTACCTTTAATTGGTTTTGTGGGGTCCTCTGTTGTCTTTGAATGTAGCAGGTCAGAGTTGCGTAGGTTTGTCGTGTTTGAGGTGTGATCGGGTAGGTCCAAGTTGGGTCAGAAGTGGCGTTGGTTTGGTTGGATTCGGTGGTCTTCATCTCATCATTCATGCTGCTTTTTATTTGTCTTGTGTTCTTTATGTTGTCCCTAATAATAATCTATCATAAGAATAATGACGGGAGGAGGTTATGTTTGGTCTATGTTGGTTGCATCCTAGGATGGTTCTCTATGGTGTTTATGGCCAGGCGTTTGGTTGAGGAGCGATTTGTGTATTGGCCCGTCTAATGGTGTGGCTACTTGGGTTATTGGTCTTTGGTCTGTCATGTTGGTTCTTCAAGATGTAGGAGATTTCTCTCCATCAGTCTGCAAGTCTGTTTGGCTTGCTTTCGCCTTTTCCTTTGTACGTCCTCGTGGCATAAGTGCATCTTGTTCTCGTCACATGTCAAAGCAAATGTATTGATGGTCTTTGCGAGTCTCGTGCCAAGTATATGACACGCATGATGAAGCTCAAGTTCAAGCTACCGCACTCCACCAACATGTTGTCGTTACCAGACATCTCATCTACCGTTCTATTTTAATAGGAAATTGTACTTTTGTTCCGGGTGTAATTCCGGAGCAGGATTGTGACCACTTGAGCTTGTAGAATGATGTCGTTGCTCGTCTCTTCCTTTCACTCTTTCCTGTAAAGATGAACAAACTGAGGGCTCGGCTTGGGGCCGAGCGTACTCACTCCGACGCTCAAGTCAGTAAACTTAGAGAGATAAGTTGTATGTTTAACTTGGCAAAGTATATTGTAGAGAGATAAGGGAGTTTTATACCAGATTTTCCAGTTGATTTCTCAATGAGAGATGTGGAGTATTTATAGACTTTCACCTTTTGTCACGTAGTGGCCAAGTGGCGTAGCAGGTGGGNTTGACTTGCTGTCTTTTTAGCTTTGACCTTGCTCAATATGTTGACTCGGTCAGCGGGTGCAGAATATGCCCCATCAACTTTATTTCCCAATAATGTTAGAGTATGTATGTACGACTTATTAGAGTCGTACCGTTACTCCCTTAATATATAAATATTTATAATTTTACAGCTGCAAAAAAAAAAATTTGTAGGAGAGTTGCTGAATAACTAAAACATTATCAAAATGAGTTTAGTTAAAATTATTATCAAAAATAGGTATGTCTAACCTTCGTTTTACTTTTTCCAAATTTATTTCAAAACTGGTGAATTGTTCACCAACTTTGAACCAAAGTCGCGGAATGATACAACTTCTTTAATAAGTTGTAAAGAAATGGAAAAACGAAAGCAAAAAATATAAGCACAAATCGATGAAATTCGGTGGCTTTGCTTGATTCTACAACGATTTAAAATCAGTTTTAGCTTTCAACCGAACCCCATTTTGATTATTTTTTCATTGTTGTGCATTATTTTGAAAAAAAAAATCCATGGTATACGTTTATTTTGTTTAACAAATTCACTTCACGTCCTCGACTTTTGTCATTACATTTCTACTTTGCCTTTTCGCGTTCTTTCTAATCCTTTTCACATTAGTTTAAACATAAGTTCCCACGTTTAGGCCCATGTCATGTTTATTTTTTATTTAAAATCATTTTTCTTCCGTCCAATTTATTTGTTTATATTTTACATTTTTTACTCAAACCAACCCAACAAATAACGCTATTAAGAGACCGTCTATCCGGAGTTTTTGTGTTCTTTGAAATTGCTTTCACTTTTTTTGGGGCCTTGTTTATGGACTATTGACAATTTTGGCCCAACTTGTTTCTAACGGAACGAATAGAAACAGCCCAATTATATCATCCAGCATTCCAGGCTCCAGCTATATGATGGAACTATATAACGTGCAGATTACTCGGTGGTCACTCGCTGCTCACTATTCACTCGATGAATAATCCAAGTGCATCGGTGCTGCTCCGTCACGAGTATAGTATCGACATTGGACCCAACAAAACCTGACAAAATTGTTTTATATTAATATCGTCACTAACATTAATAAGAAAATTTATAAGTCCAATACAACATTCTTAACAGTAAATTAAGGTGTTGTTTGGCCAAACTTTAAAAGTATTTTTGTAACTGAAAAAGTAGTAGTTAGGTCAAACACCCTAAATTATGGAGTTTTAAAACAGTTTAAAAAAGTCAAAAACTATAACTTACCCCCAAAAGTAGAAGTAGGTACTTTTCACCTAAAGTGCTAAAAATTCAACAACAAAAAAAAAATAAAGTGCTAAAAATTCATTACTAATGTGCTTTTTTTTTCCTCCAGAAGACCATTACTTCTTTATATCAGTTGGTCTTGCTTTAGACGGGTTATTTTAGTTTGAAATAATAAGATGAGATTTTGTAACCATTTTACAGTCAAATGTGATCACTATTGAAAAACACATTATCATAAGCTGTAACACTAGTTGTATTATTGTGGTTAAATTTCACCATAAAATGGTCACATATGCCCTTCTGAGGTTTCAGACGAAAAGTGACCGTCTGAAACACGTTATCATAAGTGTTTTCAGACGGTCACTTTTCGTCTGAAACAACAATTTGTATCTTTACAATTCTTGTTGTAATTCCACTTTTTCTCTTCTCTGTTTGGCCAAACTTATACTCTCTAGAAGTCTTACATCGTGAGACTATCTTACGGTGTGAGATCCTCTTATAATTTGTGCTATAATTTGTGAGACCGTTTTACATACCAACAAGTCTTGCTGAAGACAGGTCGGAGCAAGTGACGGGTAATGTCACTCACAAAATGGATAGGAGGGACAAGGTGGGGCACCCCATGTGCTTCCCTCTCACCTCTATTTGGGTCATTTGTGAGAGAAAATGTATCCGTCACTCCAAAGTGACGGTCTGACGGATACGTGCCGTCTTCAATGAGATTTTGCGTTTACATATAAATAATATACTCCGTAGTTAACAAAAAACAAAGTGAAAAAATAAGATAAAAGCAAGTAGGCCAAATATATCAATTTTTTAAGAAACTACTTTTACAAATGTTAGGAGAAACAACTTCAACTTTTTCAAGAAGTAGTTTCTAAAAAACTCATTTTAAAAAGTAAAAACACTTTCACATAAACTTGGTCAAACAACACCTAAATATCCCCATTTTAGAAAATCCGTATTTACGTAAGGGCATATCAAAATAATCTAAAGGTGTCCTTTCAAGTAGCTATTTCGTCTAAAGGCTTTAGACGGACCATATGTCACCCATTTATAATTAAATGTGACCCGGTTTAAATGGTATCAGTTTACCATAAAAATGTGACGTAGTTTAAATGGTTACATCTTATCGTAAAAATGATCATACAAGACCTCTCCAAAAACTTCAGCGAGAATAGTTAGGCTCTGTTTGGCACGACACTTCAGATAACTTATTTGACCAAAATAGCTTATTTGACAAAAAATTCAGCTACCTGATTTTTTGCAAGTGTTTGNATCTACTTTATCAGTTACCTTTTCAAATTTCAGTTAATTTTTCAGGTTTCACCTACTTTTTCTTGTAGTTTTGCAAAACAAAGCTTTAAATAAGAAATGGAAATTAGTGCAAAATAATAGAATACCGAATCTAAGATATACATGTCATTTAACAATTGGCGTATACTCATCAAATCGAGCCAGACCACTACTCCTATGTTTTTCTTAACTCAAAAGTATCTTGACAAGCCAATCACGCACATTAGTTAGAGATTAGGCTAATATTTGGCAAAGATTACGATCACTTTAAGGTATGACCTAATGTTAATAATTGCATAGTAGTAGTAGTAATAGATTGGAGCCTTGTTGGAGGTACTAATTGACCTTCCTAGCCCTTGGGCTTGATTGTTACGGTTTCCTTGCTTATCGTCGATAACAGTAAAAGTATTTCTTTTATTGTAGTGCTCTCTAAGGATATATTCCCTCGGTTTTTTGAACAGCTTATAAAAAAGATTGCTTAATTATTAATATTAACAGGAACAGAAAACAAAAAACACTAATTTGATGATTAAAGTAACATTCTACCTGCCAAGGTTGACAGAAATTAGCCGGCCCAACACCCAAACTAAAAGACATGAACTTGATCCCAAACTCAAATTGACTCTCCTCGATCACTCGAACGTTTATTGTTACACGCTAATTATTATCTACAAATAATTTAATAATAGTAACTCAAAAATCAATAGGTCTTGGTATAGACGGGTGGGGCGAACAGACGGGTAAAAACTTCTAATAAAATGGGTAGGGGGGACAAGGTGGGGCACCCCCATGTGCTTTCCACTTTATGGCAAATGAGTATTTTGTGAGAGAAAATGGTATCCGTCTATACGTATAGACGGATAGTGTCCGTCTATAATGAAAATTTGTGCTCAAAAATAGTATGAACCTGAAATAATCTAGCCCAATCCACCCAAACATGACATGACCACTCGAACCCAAACCCAAACCGCATCCAATCCGGTTCATCCGTTTGTCATGTTTAATCGAAACCCACTTGAATCTTGATCGAATGCCGAATCCGTACAATGGAAGGGATTGGGGAAAGCTGGAACTGGAGAGACAGCACCAGCCACCAAGTCACATCGTCATAAACCACAAAGAGAGCATTATTATTACTTGAAAAGACATACGGAGTACAAATAATTGGAGTTATGTGGGTCAGTCAGTGAGTGGGTGTCATGAGTCTGGTCACATAATCAATCAGTCACTAAGGTTTCCCCAAAATGAAATCAATCAGGTAGGGCCGTACACTTAAAAACTCACCATCTCTATTTCCAAATTTTAATAGAGTCCAATAAGTATCATAATTGAAAAATATGGAGTAAATGACTTTTTTTTAGTCTATTTATCGGTCATCACGCTAGTTCAGAAACTCTTAAATTGATCTAAGACATAAGTATGCAATTTTCGATATTTAAGTCTCCGCTCTTTTGAACTTAAAGTCACCTTTTTAGGTTCAGTTCAGATCCTCAAAACCTATAAGACTCTATTCTTTTTTACTGAATTTAACTTAATGTAGCTGAGTTGAACTGAATGGAGCTGAGCTAAACTGAAAGGAATTGAACTTAATGAAGCTGAGACGAACTGAGCTGAACTAAATGGAGTTAAAGTAAGAGTTATTTGTGAAGAGATGAATTGAACTGAATAGAGCTGAACTGAACTGAAATGAACTGGAATTAAGTCGGAAAAAACAGGGCCTAAATTCAAAAAAGTTCAATTTCAATAAGTTTAGTTAGAAAAGTTCCGCATAATTAAGTCCAATAAACGGAGCCTAATTTAAAACACCTAATTTATTGTTAGAGCATGCAATATTCCAACATTTATGTCTATCTTATTCAAGACAATTCTAATCTAAAGTCTTATGAGAGACCATCTCAAATTAAATGGCAAGTAATTAAGTGTGAAAATGGATTGCTCTCAGAGAATGAAAATTGAACTAGCTCCAATGTTTTATCTAGTCTATAACAAACATTTGGATTGCTCTCTTTTTTTAGACAATAGTAAACTGATGTAATAAATAAAATAAAATATCTTACAAGACCAACAAACCTACTAAATTAGCTAATCGTGATTTGGATTGCTCTCAAAATGAAAATGTTTTTTTTTTTTTTGGCATAAGAGTATTTATTATGCTAAATAATTGAGTCTGAAAATGGAACCAAAATTGCAAGTTTCATTTAAGAAATTAATTTCTAACTCGGGTCATGTTCGATTCCATTATTATCAAGTATTTAGGTATAATCATCACTCTATAACAAATAAACATTCGGATTGCTCATATTGGATCTGCTCAATTTGGATTTCGCAACAAATTCGAGTTCTCAGTTCGAGTGTCGAATAGGGTACGCGGTTGAGTTATTCAAATCAGGTCAATTTTGTCAAGTCTATATTCTAAATTCCTCTAATTATCTTCGATCTCACCTAATCCAGTAGCCTTTTTTTTTCTAATATACCTTACTTCATTAGTAATTCGTCCCTTTTAAAATGTGAAAACTAATCTAATCTATATCCAATTCAAGAATAAAAAAAAGTTAATCCAAATTAGAGGAATTAACCCGTAATCTATACGGAGTTTACAAGAGTCATAAATGGGATGAGAAGGGCCATAAAAGGAAGGGGTGTTTAAATAAAGAGAAGAGGGGTCCGAGGTTGACATGAACTTTCCATGTGATTTCGTGCCTCCTTCCCTTTCTCACGTATATAGTTAAACAATCAATCCTAACAACACCCATTGTTTTAGAAGTACTCTCTAATTACAATCAATAGACAACAAATAATCTACCTTCTAATAAATCCCTCTTATAATCTTCATCCTAGTCACCTCATCGATCACTACTTAATCTCCCTCATAACACATCTATCATAAACTCGAAAAATGGCAGGGATGTTACCAGGAGTAGAATCAGCAAGGCGCAGACGGTGCCATCAAACGAGTACCCCTACCATTGGAGCTGTCGTCTCTTCGCCTTCATCTCGTCGTTCTTCGTTCTCGCTTTTCTTCCCTACTTCCTCGGCCTCTTCTTTGGTACGCACCCTTTTCCTTCTTTCATAGATTTACATTTTTGGTTGTTAGATTAGATATGACTAACAGACTTTCCTTAGTTAATGTCTTTTGACTTTTTTATTTGTTACCCTCCGCCTTAATCATTTGTTTACTTTTAATTAATATACCAGTCACAAACAATCAAAATGGTAAATAAATGATTGGAACAGATGGAGTAATGTTTTAGGTGATTCCCAGTCCGGGCCTATAAAATAAAGGGATTGAAATAAATCTGAAAAACGTTACAATTTTCCTACGTATTGATTTAGAACAGGGCCTCTCAAATCTATTAGACGACATTTCCTATAATTTCCAATCTACGGAGTATGTTTGAGTCTCCTAACTTGAATCAGGGATTCATTTGGTTAACGAGGGTATGTTTCTAAATTATGGTATGATTGAATGTTTGTGTAGACGCAACAAAGGAGCAGAGGACAACATCAAGTAGATGAGAAGCTAGGACAAGTAGCAAGACAAGCCAAGGAAAGACTAGATGAGAGGCTACGAGCACAACGAAAATCGCCCCCCGTTAGAAGGTATACTTTTTTTTTTTAATTAAATTTACAATCGTTATTAATCAAAGAGTGCTTAGTGCACAGACTCCATTTGAACCTGACAAGGTGATGATTGAGGCCAACTATTATATTTATTTCTATTACAAATCACGTCAAATTTGACAGAATACAATTTTATAAGATCCCAGGTCTTACAAAACTAAGGTCTCCATTTTTTTTTTCAATTATTAATTAAGGCTGCAATCGTCATTATCTAAAAAGGTCATACGACATCTACAAAACATTGTTCCATAAAAAAACCAAGATCACTAATTTTAGCATATGACTCATGTGAAGTCATGCATGTCCTCTATTATATGGCTGCTTATGTATCCTAAAGTAGTAACGGGTTGATTTCGACATGACAGGAATAATGACGAAGTGGGTGAAGCGATAAATAGAAACGAAAGGTCAGTAGTGAACATAAGACAGTTAAAAACCGAAGTGTATGGATCAAAGAAGAAAGGAGGTAAAAAAGGTAAAGGATGGGGTAACAAATTAGGGTGGAAATCAGGTGAACAAGAAGAATGTACAATTTGTCTCGATGAATTCAAGGTGGGAGATAATTTGGTAAATCTTGGATGTGCCCACAGATTTCATTCCAAGTGTTTGGTGCCTTGGGTCGAGACCAATGCACACTGCCCTTGTTGCAGGATGTCGATTTCGTCCTAACATTATATTGCTTGTCTGTTTCTTCTGGTTTCACATCATTCGTGCCTACTATGATACTATCCATTATTGTAAATTAGGTCCGAAACCTAACCCGTCATGAATTCTGGAATTCGAGTCAGATGGCTAGGTTTAAATCGGAATTCGATGGCGGGGGGGTACAGAGTTATGTAACATTGGTTACCTTACCATCACCATAGTGGTTGAATTCTAGTGTGGTGTTTGTAAAAAGAGTGTGATTGTAATGTTAAGTACGGAGTAGTATCTACCTAGTACCCGCTCCTTGTAGAGAAGAGGATAGGCCACAAAAAGATTGTGAATGTGTGATATTATTTTGTTATTTGTTTACCTCTTTCTACTTGAGATATTGCAATTTCTTTATATTAGTTCGTATACTTGTGTCGAATACTTGGCACCTTAGCATTGGCATAATAGCTTCAACTTTATATATACATAGTTGATGGGGCATATTCTGTGCCCGCTGACCAAG
>LHUT01004046.1:0-14733 GCA_001412135.1 Silene latifolia subsp. alba
ATCAATGAATTAAATCACACCTCGGATAACTACCTAGTGAACCTAATCCCTAGACCTTTTAATATAATTGAATTCATCTTATTTACTTTTATCGCAATTAGTTTATAGAAATCAAACAAACAACCTTCAAGAAATCGGTTACCTTTAAGACATACTTAAACATTAACAAACTAGAATAATTAACTCGCCTCCCTGTGGATTCGACCCTTTCTTACCGCTAACTACTAGTTAGTTAAGAATAAGTTTTATTTTGATAGGCCAACGACTAAAAATAACCCTATCATGGGGGTAAGGGAAGACAAGAGGTACTTGGCATAGGTTTTTGGGATAGGAGACCTAGATTATTTTTTATTGAAAAAACAAAGTACAGGACATACTACGTACTAATTATTTTATGTAGTTGTTATTTCATTGACAAACTTTACTCTTTCATGTACTTTTTACAATAGCTTTTTCATACTCTACCCTTTCTTCTAGAAACAAGAAAATCAAATTCTCTGTTTATTCTTCCTTTCAAAATTAATCAAATACTCAACAAACTACTCAATTATAGATAATTATTCTTGTTCAATTCGTAATTTTAACTTTATTGATTGTGCATCAGTTTTTTTGCACCAAATTAAGTAGATTAAATCAAATTAAGGTTATGAAATTAGGTGCAAAAATTAGAATTGAACTAATTTAGTTGAGTGGTGCATAAGTTAGGATTAACATCAATTATGGAATTGAAATTAGGGATTATGGTGCAACATTATAAAGTTAGGGATTATCCAACGTCATAAAGTTGATCGATCAAATAGCTACTGCATGGAAGATGATCGATCAGATAGCTACTCACACTGTTGAGTATGGTAACCCCAGAGGTAGGCTCTGTTTGGTAAAACTAGCTGAAAAGGTAGCTGAAACCTGAAAAGCTACCTGAAACCTGAAAAGGTAACTGATAAGGTAGCTGAAATGTAGGAGCTGTTAATGTTTGACAAACTAGCTGAAAAGATAGCTAATTTTTGGTAAAATGATGTAAAAGGATATGATAATTATTTAATATTATAGATTGAAGGGTAATAAATGGAAGATAATTTATTTCAGGTACCTGAAATCACAAATGCTACTTTAGGTAGCATTTCATTTCAGGTAACTTATTTGACAAATAAACTACTCGCCAAACACGTGCAAAAAAAAAAAAATCAGGTAGCTGAAATTTTGTCAAATAAACTACTTTGATCAAATAAACTACCTAAAATATCGTGACAAACGAAGCCTTAAACTTTAAACGAATAGTTTCCGTCTCAAACAAGAATTCGTTGATATACTCCAAAGGAACAAAAAAAACAACCAATTAAATCCAAATATCCAATTTCTACAACGGCCATATTTCCAGATTTCCCCGCCATTAACCCCAAATTTTGAATTCTTCTCCTCGATTCTCGTGCCTCTCTATTTTAACCCTCATTCTTGTTTCTCTCTCTTTCTATATCCAATTTCAATTTCAAATTTTCTTCCTTTAATTATTACTAGTAATGTCACTTTAAAACCCCTTTTAATTCCCAATTTAATTCAGAAATAAAAGTAAAAACCCTAGAAAATTTGATTTCAGAAATGGGTTGTTGTTTGAGCAAGAAAGACCCATGTTCTAAATCAGTGATTAGTACTAATAGTAATTTGAATTTGAATAATATTACGAAAACCCAAGAAAATGAATTGAAAATTGAGCTGCAAAAGATAAGAATTTCAGGTGAAAATGATGAACAAAAAGTGGAAGAAATTAAGGTAGAAGAAAAGAAAGAAATCGATGTCGAAAAATCGAAGAAAAAGAAGGAAGTATTTGTGATTCAACATAGGAAGAGTAATGATAAGCGACCCGAATCGGATGGATCCGGGTCCGGGTCGAATGTGTCGGACCCGGAGAGTGCAGGTAGGAATTTGATAATGGCGGCGGCGAATGGACAGGTGGTGAGGACGTCTAGTTGTACTAAGGAAGAAGTGGATGCGATATTGATACAATGTGGGAGGTTAAGTCGGAGTAATTCAGGGAAAGGGCATGTGAGGAGGTATTCGGGTTCGAAACGGAGTTTTGATTTTGATAGGGAGAATGAAGGTGGTGGGAATGGTGAGGAAGGGGAAGAGGTGGTGGAGGAGGAGAGGTTGAGGCGGCGGCAATCGAGGGGGAGTAATCGGAGAAGTCCGATGAGTAGTCGGGAAAGGGGAGATCAAAGGTCGGGTAGTCGAGAGAGGAGTGGGGGGAGTGGTGGGGGGAGACGGGTTAGTAGGTCTCCTGGTAGACGGTCTGATAGTCCCATGTCCGGGAATGGGAATGGGAATGGGAATAATAGTGTTGGGAGTGGGAGACCGGGGAAGTTGGTGTCGGTACCAGCGACTGTGACGTCGTTGTCGATTGATAAGGGTAATGGGAATGGGAATGGGAATGGGAGTGGAGGGGATAATGGGAATGTGAAGAGGGTTTTGGTGAAGCGGAATGTGGGGTCACCGCGGTCTCAGTCTCCTGCAAGAGGGAATCAAGTTAATGGGAGCGGGAATGGGAATGGGAATGGGAATGGGAATGGGCGGTGTCAGTCTCCTGCTAAAGGGAATCAAGTTAATGGGAGCGGAAATGGGAATGGGCGGTCTCAGTCTCCGATTAGGGGAAATCAAGCGGGTGTGAACGGAAATGGGAATGGGAATGGGAATGGGAATGGGGGTGGTCAGCAACCAGCTTCAATAAGCAGGAATGGGTCTAGGAAAGCGGAACATTCACCGTATAGAAGGACACCCTTGAATGAGATTGATCTAAATTCGCTTCCTTTTCAACCGCTTGCTAATAAAAGACCGCTTGGTAAAGGGAAGGAGATCGAGGAGGACGTTTTGGTGGTTAAGCAGCCTGTTAATTCTGTTTCACTGGTATTATTCTCTAATTTTCTGATTTTCCGAAACATTACTTGTCTATTGCTGTGTATAATCAACCATGCTGTTACTGATTTACAACAGACTATAATCCTGCATTGTATGCTTTCATTATAATCCGGATCCGTGTTCAGTTTTTCGGACTGCAATCTTATCTGTTCAAATTCAAGCTGATCTGATTTTCAGATTGTTAAATTGGTTAGCTGCAGTACATTTTTGTGCACAATACCGCGATTAATAAGCCCTAATGACCGCTTTCTCTGGTAGTATTGTGCTGTAAATTATGAGATTCGGGTTTAATTTTTCGGACTGCAATGTTGTCTGTTCAAATTCGAGCTGATTTGATTTTCAGATTGTCAAATTGGTTAGCTGCAGTACATTTTTCTGCACAATGCCGCGATTAATTAGACCTGTGCTGTTCATTTCCGTTTAGTGATTCGACCTTAATGTATAATAACGCCTTAATTACAGCCTTCTCTGATAGCATTCTGCTGTAAATTACGAGTATATGATTCTAAAGACTGGCCATAAAAAATAATTGAACTCGTAATTGCATTCGTGCCTGCAGAACAAGGTTGTCTGTTCAAATTCAAGCTGATTTGATTTTCAGATTGTCAAATTGGTTAGCTGCACTACATTTTTGTGCAGAATGCCGTGATTAATGAGACCTTTGCTGTTAATTTCCGAGTAGTGATTCGACCTTGATGTATAATAAAGCCTTAATGACCGCTTTCTCTGGTAGTATTGTGCTGTAATAAATTATGAGATCGTTCCTGATTCCTGAACATAATCTTAATTGCATCTGTCTGCAGAACAAGGTCGCTCCTCAAGTTACTCACAGAAGAACTAGAAGTAGAGGAGCTGAAGGGTACGAGATGACGAAAACCAATTATTGCAGAGTGAATGATCTGAATACACCAGATCTCGAGCAAATGACCGATACTCATGCCAAAGATCAGTTGAATGCTGTTGAGTATGATGCAATGGTGACACCTGTAATACTCTCAGGCACCGACTCTCTCAAGTTACCCCAAACTTTGGTTAGAAGTCGGTCTGCTAGACGATCTCGAGACTTTGACATCAATGTTGATGCTTTATTAACACCAACTCCAGCTCCTGCAACAAACTACACCTCATTACTCCTTCAAGACATTCAAAATTTCCACCAGAATAAAAACTCGAACGGGAACTCCAATTCAAAAACCGATTCTGCCACAAACTTTACACTCCCAGCTTGTGTTAGCAAAGCGCATTCCATTCTTGAAGCCGTGGCTGATCTCAACTCCACCACGAGGTCAAATCCGTCTTTTACCTTCTCCGAGTCTAGTAAAAAGAGGTCAGACCCATTTGTTGAGTCTGCAGTCAAAGTAGGGGATGATTTGATGGAGCCGAGTCTTCATAAGTATGTGACAGTCAGGAAACGGGGTGGTGACATGGACGATGAAGAATCTTCAGGAAGTAATAGCATTGTGGGACATCAGAATTGGGTTCCTTCTGCAACTTGGGAACCTAACTCCGCTGAATCTACTGATTGTTGGACATCAAAGAGTTACTCCCGGGAAGACGATGTTAGCCCTGTTGGATTTCAGAAACACGCGTTTTCTGATATGGGTTGTCGTACCCTTGAAGATTCTGGAATGAAATACAGCAGGCTCCACCAGACTGGAGCACGCTCCAGGACAGATACTGTTTAGATGGGCTTGCAGTCCAGAAACAGCCCGAATGTGCAGAACAGGTGGGGGGACGACTGACGAGTGAAAATTAGCTTCTGCTTCGATGTAAAGTGTTGGAATCTACGGGTTTTAGGAATTGTAGCTTTTAGTTTTGTTGCTAGACGCGATTAGGTTTGTAGACAGTTGCTTAATTTGCAACTACTATTTCATTCAGCTTATTTTCAAGATTGTTTACTAATTTTTCATAATTCAGAGAAGTTTTTTTCTCTACAATGTAGCTTATTATCAATTTCAACCGCTGTTTTAGGATTTCTGTGGCTTCCAGACGGAAATAAAAAGAGGAAGAGGCTATTGTCAAGCGGCCTCTTGGATAAAATTGTCGTCTGCTCGGAGTTTATTGTATCTTCTAGCAAAGAAAATATACAGTATACTACAGAAAATAGTACAAAGACGAAATATAATAGAATTGAGATGGTACTAATGTTTCGGTATGGCACTACAGGCTAAGCGCGATGTTTGAATTATATGGTACTCCCTCCTTTCGAGTCAAATTCATACATTTTTTTTATATTTTTTTTTTCACGTAATTTGAATAAATGCATGGAAATGACTTGAAAGGAGGGATTATGATCTCGACTCATACATTTTTTTTATATTTTTTTTTTCACGTAATTTGAATAAATACATTATATTTTGGTGATTTATGTGAAGTTTTGTGACCACTCGACAAGATGGGTCTTACAAATATGAATGTAGGCTTTGATAACTCCAGATGCATTTGGGTAGAGGGGGTAGCTAGTGATGGAACAAGGGACGTCTAATTAAGGTTATCTTGTGTAATATCCCCGTCTTAAATGAGAATTTGTGATATTTTTTAATGTTTCAAAATATATTCAATTAATTTACATAGACTAAATAAAAATCAAAACAAATGGCTAAATCAGACATGAAATAGTATCATCCACAACATTTTGATAAAATTTTATTTGTCACATATACAAGGCCAATTTTATATTGTAAGGTTAGAAACTTACAATCCATTAATCCATCCAACTTGTTAAAAAATTGTGTACATGTAAACTCAACCAAGCAATTCAAGATACAATTCTATAGTAATTCCAAAGTAAAGGAATGGTGAAGTATGTATGTCCTACCATTCAAGGTCCCATGTCAGAAGCGGACCTAAAAATAAAATTTTGGGTAGCGAATTTTTCTTGTATTGTTTTATGCCCATCTTAACATCTCATACGAGTATTTAATAACTTTGGGTAGCAAAAATCAATAATATTAACCATTTTATGGAAGTTTGAAGTAGCGAGTGCGACCCCTTTCTACTAGCTAGGTTCCTCCTTGGTCCTAGACCTGACAAAACTGACCCAACCTCAATGACTTAACCTAAACCGCACCTGAATTGAGGAAATCTAACCCGAAACCCTAATTGACCCAACGCTATTCAACCCGACCTGAATGTTTATTATCATTTAGTGACTGTCATCCTAAAATAACTTGATAACAACCCACCAAAAAATGACCTGAACCCAAAATAACCTGACCCGACCTAAATTTCTTGTAAACTCGAAGAAACCAACCCCGGTTTGACCCGACCCGATTGACCCGCTTACCAGGTCTACCCGGTCCCATCAACATCTAATGTGTGGAAGTGAGATACCAATAAAACTTAGGACATGGCAAGATAATATAACAAGTAGTAGTGAAATGAGTAACAAAATCATGTCCATACATTGATTGAGAGGCTATCATAAATCTTATCTTCTTCTTTTTATGCCCTCTAACTACTCATCTCTAAATCAACGTTAACATTACTCTTCACTTCTACTCCCTATATTTCTCTTCACTTATTCAACCAAGTCTTTTGGTTTGAGTTGTAGCTTTGCTTGCTTCATTAAGAGCATGGCTTCTAACATGCTCTCCATTGCCAACCCTACTCTTCGGGTTCGATTTCATCTCTCTTTTTCTTACTCGTCGCATTAGGACATTGTGCATGATTTGTTTTATACACTAGGAATGGATCAATAGTAGTCGGTAGAGTATCGTTTTCTTACCTGATTTAATGTACCAGACATTACCCATCACTTTGCAGACGTCAACTAAGTCATGACCAGGGTTCAAATCCCGCCAGCATCAAAATCGCCCTCGTGACTCTCTTTACAGCAAAAAAAACATTTACTAGTCGCTTTAGCTCACGAAAATTGAGTAGTTTCATTTTCGGAGATTATAGTCTAGATTGTCACAAGTCATCACGGCGATACATTGATCTAATTATAACTGTATATGATGATACATTGTGACAGGTATAC
Source organism: Silene latifolia subsp. alba (assembly GCA_001412135.1). Lineage (NCBI taxonomy): Eukaryota > Viridiplantae > Streptophyta > Magnoliopsida > Caryophyllales > Caryophyllaceae > Silene > Silene latifolia. Next base: position 6,890 of record LHUT01004046.1, read on the forward strand.
AACAAGGGATTTTCGGATTTCTCCGGTCTTCACACATCAGTTCCCTTCGGTCGCAAGAGCTGTGACGACTTGGTGACCCTAGTGTCCTTCCAGACTAATGCAGTAAGTATTCCTTCAATTTAACCTTCCATTTTCAGACTCAGGGACGGCATCATGCATTTCGCTGTTATTCAAGGTTTCAAGCTGTCAAAAAAAAGAAAACAATCAGGTTTTCGATAAAGTTCTGTCCTAATAATAACAACAGGAGAAGGAAAACAACATAAAATCTTTAGATTTGGCACTAAACTGTTGTTTTAGAGACGAGATCGTCTACACATACTAGACAATAGACAGTTACGAGATCAAGTTTGAGTATTGACCACCTGAGGAGTGAGCAATTAAGAAATGTAGGATCTCTTTCCTCTGTTCTCGAGGAATTTTGCTTGTGCACCATCTGGTTATTTCGGATTCAAGTCGTGTAGGATGGTTTCAAGCACTTTGAGGAAAACCAATAATACATTCATCGACACATTTTGCAGTCAAGTGAACAAGTAACAATACATTAGTAACGCATTTGCGCACACCATTTCTATCGGGTTGAGCTCAATACAATTGAGAATCAACTCTACATTGTTAATGATACTCAACTATAGTAAACCCTACCAACTCGACGGAAAAATAACTCTACCGGATCTTAAGCATCTCTATAACTTAATTGTTTTAGTAACTAGTGTGACTTACCTTGCCAATTAACCATTTTTGGTATCATGTATTAGGTTGCTGGGAAGAGGAGTGGCCAAAACGTAGTGGAAGCGAAAATCAAGGTGGCAATCAATGGTTTTGGGAGGATTGGAAGGAACTTCTTGAGGTGTTGGCACGGCCGGAAGGACTCACCTCTGGATGTCGTGGTCATCAACGACACCGGAGGTGTGAAACAAGCGTCTCACCTTCTCAAGTACGATTCCACCCTTGGAACTTTCGATGCTGACGTTAAGCCTGTTGGTACCGATGGCATTTCCGTTGATGGGAAAGTCATCCAAGTTGTTTCCGACAGGAACCCATCCAAACTTCCTTGGGGGTTAGTACTTACTACCATCTCTGTATTAATAAGGCTTTATCTTAACACACAGGTGACACGGTGAGATGACGCCTAAAATCATACTTGTGTGTGCAGGGCAATGGGCATAGACTTGGTTATAGAAGGAACAGGAGTGTTCGTGGACAGAGAAGGAGCAGGGAAGCATTTGGAAGCGGGAGCAAAGAAGGTGTTGATCACAGCCCCTGGGAAAGGTGATATCCCAACCTACGTGGTGGGTGTCAACGAGGAAGGTTACACCCATGCCGACACCATCATCAGTAACGCCTCTTGCACAACTAACTGCCTGGCTCCTTTCGTCAAGGTCCTCGACCAAAAATTCGGTATGTTCTTGCTACCCTAATGACCATATCCAGAGCCATCTAAGGAACAAGTCGCCTAATTGTATAAACTTGCAGGAATTATCAAGGGAACCATGACCACAACCCACTCATACACCGGAGACCAAAGACTCCTAGACGCTAGCCACCGTGACCTAAGGAGAGCCAGAGCCGCAGCCCTTAACATTGTACCCACATCAACAGGTGCAGCTAAGGCGGTTGCCCTGGTCCTTCCAAACCTAAAGGGCAAGCTTAACGGTATTGCTCTTCGTGTCCCAACCCCAAATGTTTCCGTTGTGGACCTTGTCGTCCAAGTCTCCAAGAAGACCTTCGCTGAGGAAGTGAACGCCGCCTTCAGAGAGGCCGCTGACAAGGAGCTCAAGGGCATTCTCTCTGTTTGTGATGAGCCTCTTGTTTCAGTTGACTTTAGATGCAGTGACGTTTCTTCCACCGTCGACTCTTCTTTGACCATGGTTATGGGAGATGATATGGTGAAGGTTATTGCCTGGTACGATAATGAATGGGGTTACTCTCAGAGAGTCGTCGATCTTGCCGACATTGTTGCTAACAAATGGGAGTGATGATTGCAGGGAAGACACTACTATTTTGTTGAAATTTGTTGATCATACATTAATTACTGTAATGACCATCAGTTTTCCTATGTTATTTACTGTAATAAGAAAGAATTCGTATTTTTCTCATTTGTATAGAGAAGAATGTTCAACGCAAATTTTTAATAACATTTGTAAAGTTTGCATATATAAACCCGTTACAATGTTTCGGTCGTTGAGGTACAGCTGATGCTGTATAATTACTTTGAAAGGAATTATGAACATTTGTAAAGAAGCACCACAGCCTTACTGCACAACATGATGATTAAGGGGGAAGGGACAGTTAATAACATAATTATCAAATAGAAACAATGACAAGAACACCTACCAGCCACTCAAGAATTCTTCCACACAATTAAGGGATATTGTTATGACTTATGACTTGTGTGTTGGTCTTCACAATGTTGTCAAAAGGTGAAAGACAATAGTGAACCATAGAAAAAACTTGTGGGGAAAGGATGCAGAAATATTCACAAAGAAACTAAGGGTTTCACCAACAATCACACAACTAACTCTACTCCAACGTTAACTTCATCGTTCCTCTGAAGTAAGTTTAGTCTTACAGAAATAAGGGCAGGGTACTTCTAAATCCACAGGATGAATGAGTTTTGTCATTAGGTTTTGATTAATATACCCTAGGAGGTGTCTGCTCTCTTAAGGGCTCCTCAAAGACAGTATCGTCATAGAAAAAAGGCAGTTTGGGTATTCTACCCATATTCCCCGATCTCAATCATCCCGTGGAAATATAGATATCCAATATAAGGATACTCCGAGTTATGAGCAGAAGTGTTCAAAAGGTCTTATACCGTCCAACTTATTCTAATGAATGGATACTACAGTGGAAAGTCAACATCCACGAATCCTTAACCTTAACCCAACAATGTGTCATTCCGAAGTTTATAATACTTGCCAACTTGGCAATATTTGTATCCGAATCATCTTCAACCTGTGAGACGACCAACAATGATGTGCAGTGTTTCGAATTACTGGCTTTGTTGGTACAAAAGTTGAAACACAAAGAACTGAAATAAAACAAGAGGGAAAAACACAAAACATACAAATTTAGCGGCAACGTGCAGAAGACTAAACCCTGACTGATTCTTCTGCGGAAGATTATCCTTATTGGCATATAACCACTGCAGCAAAATGAATTGGCTCTCTCAGTTCGTTATCATCACTCGCCACCAAGACCTCATCTAGGCTGCCAAACACCATTTGCTGGAATAAGACGTACACACAAAAAAAATAACACATCCAAACAATGGAAGCATATTATAAAGAGAACCTAAAGCGTAGAACAGAGACAAAATAGTTTGATGCAGCAGTTTTTTAATACACATGTGAAAGTCTAGTCTCACTGTCTCAGACATTCAAGGAAGACATGTACTCCATAAGTCTTTCTTTTACTATCACAGCTTAGACGACATAAAATTCATGTAGTTCAAGTGTATATTCACTAATAATTTACTGTCACCACTTGTGTAAATTATCGGACAGCTAAAGATTGGACTGAAATTAGTGATACAGACGAATCCCGAATGCATTTTCTGAGATAGGACAATAATAGGGCAACCAACTACAGGAAATGACAACCTAATACCACACCATACAAATCATTTTAATTCAAGAGCAGATTAAAACCGTAGCAGTAAGTTTTCTAATCTATGTTTACTGATAATTTATACAGATTTGTAGGAGCCGAGAACCTTCCTCCGTCACAAATTATACCACGAACCCTAACACAATTCCAACTATGTTAGGGGATTCCGGGAACCTTATTTCTCCGGCACAAACTATACCCAACTACAAAACCCTAAAAAGATTACAGCCCTGATGAACAAGCTACAATTAAGTTAGGGAATCCAAAACATTACTCCGTCACAAATTATACACAACTACAAAACCCTAACACGATTACAACTCTGATGAACAACAAGCTACAATTAACTTAGGGATTCCAGAACACTACTCCGTCACAAATCATACACAACTACAAAACCCTAACACGATTACAACTCTGATGAACAACAAGCTACAATCAAGTTAGGGATTCCAGAACATTACTCCAACGCAAATTATACACAACTACAAAACCCTAACACGATTATAACTCTTATGAACAACAAGCTACAATTAAGTTAGGGATTCCAGAACATTATTCCGTCACAAATTATACACAGCTACAAAACCCTAACAGGATTACAACTCTGATGAACAACAAGCTACAATTAAGTTAGGGATTCCAGAACATTACTCCGTCACAAATCATACACAGCTAAAAAACCCTAACACAATCACAACTGCGTTGCAAACAAATTAAACAAAATCGGAAAAAAGAGGGAAATCAAATTGAACAACAACAACGCAGTCGGCGATAACAAGGCAATACAATTGATTTAAAAGTTTCATTGAAAAATAAATTAAAAATTAAATGAGCGGAAAATAAAGAGGAGGTAACTCACACAATAAATCGAAGAGAGCGAGAGATGAACTCCATTGATATGAAGCTGTGAAAGCTACAAAATACCTTAAATAGGAGATCAAAAAAGCGGTTAATTTAAATTGGGTTTTTCTCCTATATACCCTTGTGTTTTTTCAATTTTTATTTTACCCAAAAATTTTTAAGAGACGGTCTCTCACGAGATTTACTGTTTTATTTTATACCTCTCCTTTTTGCGAATGTATTGTGTATATCCTTGAAGTTAAGTTAGTTAACTAATGATTCTAAACCGTGGCCTAAGTTGCGTCTGACGTTAAATACCCCGTTATTGTGCTGACTTGGACAAATGGTTTGGTTTGTTGACTTATCATATTCGATTTTCAACCTTAATTAAGAAGTATTCATCTATTTTAAAGGAGTACGTTATTTTCGACTGAGACTCGTTTATCGCGTACCGGCACCCTCAAATGTCCTTTGTTGCTTCTCAATTTGTGTGGCTACTTTATCTAACCCGATAAACCATCCGTATGATTTACAAACATTTTTGGTCCGGAACCTTGAAATCCCGAAAACCGTGTATTACACACTTAAATTTGAGTCCTTTGGGAGCTCGTATCGGGTCATGTTTCTTTTCCTCCCAGTTTTCCACCACGTATCTGAGATCGCTTTATGAGTTACCGTATTCGATTTCAGCCCTAAATAACAAGTTATCATCTATTTTTAAGGATTACCCGATTTTTATCCAAGACTAGTTTATCGACTACCGGCACACATAAATGTCCTATGTTTCTTCTCAAAAATTTTGTCACTGCTTTAGCTGACCCGAGGAACCGTCTGTGTGATTTACGGACGTTTTTGTCCCGGAACCCTAAAATTCCGAAAACCGTGTATTATACACTTAAATTTGAGCCGTTTAGGAAGTCGTACAGGTCATGTTTCTTTTCCTCCCAGTTTTTCTACCACGTGTCAGGAGTCGCTTCATGAGTTAGCGTAATCGATTTTCAGCCCTAATTAAGTACTCATCTATTTTTAAGAAGTACGTGATTTTCGTCTGAGACTCGTTTAACGTGTACCTGCACCCTCAAATATCCTTTGTTGCTTTCAAAATTTTTGTGACTTCTTTATCTGACCCGAGAAACCATCCGTATGATTTACGGGCGGTTTTTTTCCGGAACCCTAAAATCCCGAAAACTGTATATTATACACTTAAATTTGAGCCGTTTGGGAGCTCGTACCGGGTCATGTTTCTTTTCCTCAAAGTTTTTCCACCGCGTGTCTGGGGTCGCTTCATGAGTTACCGTATTCGATTTCAACCCTAAATAAAGTTATCAACTATTTTTAAGGAGTACACCATATTCGTCCGAGATTAGTTTATCGCCTAATGACACACATAAATGTCCTATGTTTCTTCTCAAAATTTGTGTGGCCGCTTTAGCTGACCCGAGGAACCGTCTATATGATTTACGGACGTTTTTGTCCCGGGACTCTGAAATCCCGAAAACCGTGTATTATACGCTTAAATTTAAGTCGTTTAAGAGGTCGTAACATATCATGTTTCTTTTCCTCCTAGTTTTTCTACCTCGTGTCAGAAGTCGATTCATGAGTTGCCGTATTCATTTTCAACCCTAATTAAGAAGTATTCATCTAACTTCTAGGAGTACTTGATTTTCCTCCCACACTCGTTTATCGCGTACGTAATTATAGTATTTTCATCAATTGGGATTTACAATAATGTAATACACTCTTTTCTAATTCCCAATGTTACATGGTAAAAGTTAAAGTACATATTACAAAGTGTCTATTTTTTTTTGGAAGCAAGTATTAGTGAAATTGTTTTCAAAGGTAAGATACAAGTCATCATAATCAAGATTACAAAAAAAATGGAGTTGTTATGTCACATAGACTCGTTCATACAAAAATAATCAATTTAGATGCTCGTAGAACTTAGACTCAAATACTCAATGCTAATTTTTACCAAGTATAAATAAAGTTGTTCAAAGTTAAAATATAAATCGTCATCACGAAGATTAAAAAATTACTCAAATGCTATGTAACATTGACTTGGTATGCAAGAAATGATAAATAATAACCATGCTTTTAGATATTAAGGGCCTGTTTGGCCAAGTTTTTTAAGTGCTTTTCTAACTGGAAAAGGAGAAGCCAGGCCAAACAGTATAATTTATACAAATGTAAAACTACTTTTGAAAAGTCAAAAACTCATTCTAGGCCCCAAAAAGTAGAAGTAACAATTTTCTACTTCTCATTCTACTTTTCAAGGAAGCACCAAAAAATCCAAATGTTTTGCGCCAATTTTTTTTTTTTTTGCCTCCAGAAAATCTTTACCCTTTTATATGCTGTGTTATTGGTGTTTCCATTTACTCTCTTCTGCACAATCCTTTGTCTCTCTCACATACACACCATTAAAGTACCATGTAATCAATCATCAACTCCAACTATTTATCGGCGTAATTTTGATTCGACAAAGGTGTATAAAACTATTTTGAAGAGTAATCATATGTTTTAAGTACAATTCTCGAGTGATTACAGTAAATTTTTAAAAATTAGTTTTTATTCAAATAATGATTCTACAAACAAAACGAGTATTAAAAAAAAAGCTAGATGGAAAGTTAGGCCAAACATATAAATTTGATAAGAAGTAGCTATTACAAAAGTATGGCCAAACAAATAATTTTTTTTCAAAAAGTAGCTTGTGAAAAAACTCCTAAAAAGGAGAAGCTCTTTCACACAAGTAAGGCCAAACAACACCATTATCTGTCTAAAATTGTAGACGGGTTAAATATGTGATGGACTTATATAATAAGACAAATAATGAGTGGGATGGTGATGGACTGATGGTTACTATTCATGCAAAAATGAGATTATTTGACCCGTCTACATTTTTATACAGATACTAGTTTTACACTCGTGCACTAATTGCACGGGGTATTATTAAATGTATAAATGAGAATAAAAGTTAGGACTTTGGAGGACTTCATATTTCATTATGTAACTATAGATTGTACTTACTTAATTAATGAAAGTAGGGAAGAGATTAATTAATTGATGAAAGCTTGAGAGAAGACAAAAAGGATTACGCATTGCATGTATTAGCTCATCTCTTTCTAATTTTTTAGTTTATATGTATTTTTTTTAGCATTTAAAATTTATAAGTTCTATAATAATAAAATTAATTGAATTTATAAGTATAGTTTTGAGCAATGTTATATTTTTTTCGCCTAATGTTTTAATGAATGAGTTCAAAAATTTTATACTAGAAACTCATATTTTTTAAAATAAAACTCAAAAAAAACATCATAAAACATAGAAAGTACAAAATCAGGTACTAGCTCTGATTTATAATCTATGCACTGGGTAATGAATCCCCTATTTACTAAATG
>LHUT01004048.1:0-14726 GCA_001412135.1 Silene latifolia subsp. alba
TACCTGTCCCACCCATGCCAAACACACCAACAGCATAAACTTTGTCATCATTCAGGCTCTCCAAAATTTGATTCAGGATTTTGGTCCTGGAATCCAACCCCTTTACGAACTGTGTAGGAATGGGCTTCAAATTGACTGTTCTTATATGCACAGTAACTGGATCTCGCGGACATTTACTAATAAATTCATCTTGTATATGTTTGCTCAGGAATTCAGCAGCTTTGCTAATTAGATAACGACCATGGAAGTTGTTGCAAAGTGAGAGCGAAGAGCAACAACAAACCCGGTGTTGATTAGTGTTATTATCTGTCTCCTTTAACCCGTTTCCTCCAGTAATAAGTCCATTAATGACTTCCAAACCTAACTTAACACCGTCGGCCTGAGGTACAGCCTTTTTGAAATTAGCATCATCCATTAATTTCTCAAGAGGTGTAACCAGGCTAGCTAAAGGTGTTAACAATTTCTTAGCAGCTTCTTTTACCGTATTCTTGCTCTCAACCGCAACAGTTTTCTTAACCGGTACAGTGTTAGATTCCTCATCCTTGAACTTCCGACTGAATTCCTCATCACTTGTATTCCCAGCTTCTCTAACAATCTCCTCCATCTCTAGATCGCCTTTTGTAAGCTTATCTAGATCTTTGTCCTTTAGCGTTCTAGTGGCTATTACCGCCATGTTCATGTCTTCTTTGATAAGCTTCTTAAACTCGTCAATGGTATCCTTCATCACTTCCACCACAACTTCAGCCACCTCCTTATAATCCTCTTCCATAATCTTCCTCATCTCTTCCTCGGACGTGTCCATTTCTTCTTTAAGCTTCTGCATCACTTTCACCACCAATTCCTGCATCTCAATTTCCTCGTTTATTCGCCTCTTCAAAACCTTTTTCCCCATCAATTTCACCACAAATTTTGCCGTCTCAATATCCTTGTACATGAGACCTTTCAACTCTTCATCCTCAGTGAATAACCGGACATCTTTAAGCCAACTTGCCGCTTCTCTAGTAATTTCTTCCAGCTTATCATTCCCTTCCTTCACCTTCTTATTGATGTCATCCTTCTTATCACACACTTCACCAAGACTTTTATGAAGCGCGGCAAGATTGCCTTCACAGCTTGCAATATAACCCACATACTCTCTAACAGCGTCGAACATAAAAGACTTAATTGGCTCCGCCACTTTCAAAATAACTCCAAATTCTCCCACCATTTTCACCTTACTTCAAGCGCCTTCTCCAAATCTAAAAAGCCAACATATCAACAAACAAAATAGACATTAATAACAATATATATTACGATATGTGATGCAATCCGCTATGTCAACCCGATCCTCCTACAGTCCTACATAATCAATCCCCCTTATACTAAAAGAATAAGAAATCTCCCAAATTTTCCCGCCTAAATGAATTTGGCTATAATTGGGTTTTCATTATATCATATCTGTAATTGTATTTTTATTACATCATATCTGTAATTGGGCTTTCATTATATTATATTTACAATTGGATTATGCTGGACTTTATCTTTTCCACGATTAATGCAAACCATTAATAATACTAAATTTTACAATTAAATTTCAAATTGAGTTAAATATCAGTTGTATAATTTAATTATTATTTTCTTTAATATTCTATCTAAAAAACCGCACATTCGCGCGGGATCTATAGTAGTACATAACAAGACGACTCATACACGTCTCATTTCATATTTTTACGCCAACCACATTAAGAATTTTAACAAACGACTGTGCTCTAGCACTCTATCATACACTCACTGTCTATACATACGCAACCAAAATTAAGAATCGAATAACATAAAAAGAAATAACAATTGAAATACTACAAAACGAAAAAAAAATTGAAATCTAACGAGAAATTAAAATTTTTGGGAGAACTTACGTTAAGACTAAACAAAAGCACTTGATTTCTGAAGTTCTAGCCAGTAGCAATTGTGTTCTTGTCATGTTTGAACTTGTGCTTTACTTATAATGCCATGTCCCATGTAAATGCATAAACAACTCAAATTACATGAGATCGTCGTATGGTGCAGTCACGTAAAAAGTGACCATGACCAATTTATTAAAAAAAGTAACCACTTCTACTACTATAAATCGACCACTTTTAAAAGTGACTCACATTTTAACATAAAATGGTCACGGTTTATCATAAAGTGATTACTTTTTACCTATTGCATTAATAAACGGTCGCACACAATAACTATTAAACAAATAATGGGTTAGGCGGCTCATTTCGCGTTCACATGTTATGTTAATCACTAATCATAATTTGGAGGATAATGTTAATTACTCAGCCAAGTTGCAGTCAACTTTTTTGTAAATGCATAAACAATGGGTTAGGCAGCGCATTTTACGTTCAGACATTATGTTAATCACTAATCATAACCTGGAAATAATGTTAATTAATCGGACAGCTTGCAGATAACTTTTTCTGTTTTTTTTTTTAATATTTCACACCACCTAACCTCGTACACCTACTACTGACCTCGTTTGTCGTCAACATATGTTGTAGTGTTGCACAACACCTACTCCGGAATTATATTACGAGGCATTTGGTTGGCAGTTAGTCTTGCTTAAAACGGTACTATCCGTCTGAAGCTTAAGATGGATAAAATATAACCCGACATGGGTATATAGGACAAACTTTTTACGTTTTCCAGTGCATTCTGTTTTTTTCTTATTCATCTCATATGAGTATATTTGACCCGTCTTAAAACTTAATACGGATAGTGGCCATCTTAAACAAGAATTTGTGTTTGGCTGGATGATATAGAATAACACAAATTCTCATTGAAGACAGGCACTATCCGTCACAAGCTGAAGACGGATAGTGCCCTCTCACGATATGCAACACCTGTGGAAAACTACCAGGGTTAGAAAACCTAACAATATAATTACAAGATATACAAAGTATATCCTAAAAAGAATATTTACATATTCTATTCTATTAGCGTGGAATTCGATGGGTATGTGTACAATTTGGTATGGAGTATGGTTGGTTTGTGTGCAGGATGAACGGAATTGGCTGGAACATTATGTGTGTCATTTGTGACTGTGTGCAGGAATGGCAGCATTATGCTGCAGTAGCATTCCGCCCGTGTTCCTGTCTGGGACAGCGGCTTTGTTACTTTTCATAATACTACCAACAGGCGTAGCTACTGCCTGCTGTTCTAATTTAACGAAAACAGCAGACAATGGCCTCCAAAAAAATTAAAGAAAAATAAAAAAGTTATGGATCCATTGGGCGTAAATAGTTTCAAACAAACACTGTTTCGTTAAATAGTTTCAAAAATAATGCTATTTTGAAGGGAAAAAAATTCATGTTAGCTCTTTTAGCATTCACAAAACAATGCAGCTTAAAAAAAATGGTAGCAATAAGGGAACGCGTGAGAACCAACAGAAAAGCCAACTGCAACGCTATAAAGCGCCCAACATGACTCTCTACATAGAACTACGACTGAAGTTGAATGCAATCTTGTCAGGAAACATACCGCATCAGTGGAGGGAGTCTCAAATAATTCAGCTTTCTGAAGACTCGTAACATCAGTGGCAGCAACAACGGAATATATAGACGTTAAACCATCCTTTTGTAGCATCTCTGCCATGTGATTACCTACATATATCACAAGAAAGGACCAACTTATTTCAGAATTGCAGAGAAGAAAAACGTTGTCATTTTCACTTCTCATACAACTACAATCAATTCCTTGGATTACTACTACTCACTGCAATCCAACAAAAAATTTCAATGACAAATGATGACAACTACTAACGCAGCATTTGTCCTGAGCAGTGTGTATTGGCTAATTTGAACTGCGTTCTTGACCATGGTAAATGTAAGTGCAAACAGGAAGCAAAGAAGATATCAAACACAAAAGTTTGTTGACAGCCGGTGTAATACTCCCTTCGTGGTAATCATGTATTTACCTTTGATCAAATACACCTCACAAAGAATTAAAAAACAAAAACAAAAAAGATTACGAAGAAATTAACAAATGCAAAGCAAATTCTAAAGCACATCAAATTACTTTAAATGCCAGAAGTTCATATTGTCTAGCAACGAAAAAAATAACATAATCACCACCCAAAAATTCAATTTTTTTAACAACCTACTGTAATTAAACTTATTTAATCCACAACCATCAAAGTTTTCATTATAAAGGGTTCAAATATCACTACAATAATACAAAAAATCACAAATAAATCATTACAATGAATACCCATCAATATTCAAACAACGTATAGATCAAATTTCAATGCATAATGTCAAAACTTAAGAGCAAAGTTAGATTAATTGATATTACCAGCAAAGTTTTGATAACAGTGATTAATGGGAATTATGATACGAACAATTCATCACATCTCTCATCTCGAAGATTAAAAACAAGTCAAAGAGTGCTAACAAAGTACCCCCACTCTTCAACGAGTTTGGGTTCTCTCCATTTCCTAAAAGAAATGGAGGGTCCATAGACGTTATAACGGAATTGCCACCATGGCTCTAAATCATGTACAAACTATAAAAGATACTCTGAACCAGAAAGAACCTGAAAAAAAAAATTCCAGTTACATCAGGAGTACGGAAACAAGACCGCCAATGGTAATCTTCAAAGTTGTAAAGGTCCGTTGATAGTTACCCCTTGACACGAAACAACACTCACATATCTTCATTAAGACCTTCATCATCTGTATCAGCATTTTTGTGATCTTAGGAGTCACTAATAGGATTGATTTTCTGAAGGAAATGGTTCAGGTCGTCATATGGCAGCAGTGAATACTCTTTTCCCTTGTATGTGATTTCAGTAAGTTTGGGTGCCAGTACACGTCTGCGTGAAAATTCATGGAGCTTAGGACAGTAATCGATTTCCACAATCTCCAAGGAAGGTAATTGCAGATCGCCGTCGTTGTTTGGGTTTCCTGGGAGAAAATACTGCATGATGGCACATCCATGTAGGTGCACCTCTCTTAATTTGGGTATTGTTAGAGACCCAGATGCAATGGACTGGAATTTGTCACAGAGCTGAAAGCTCACCTTTTGTAAAGATGGCAGCTCGATCGTACCCTCTTGGTCACCTTCCAGAAACTGGTGCAGGTTATCACAGCGCTCCACAGACACGTCTTTTAGTCTAGGAGCTACAATTGAGCCTGTCCAAAAGTACTCCAGAATATCACAGTAATCAATGACAAGTGATTCAAGCAATGGAAGATATAGAGTGGCTTCCTTGCTCGGAGTGGAAGAAATGCCTCTAAAAGACATCAAATTCATCAAACATAACCGCTTGAGCCTTGGGAGTTTGATATGTGAACCAACATCGGTCAAAAGTGCTTCAATATTGCGACAATACTGAATTGAAAGAAATTGAAGTTGGTGAAGTGAATCTTGAAGGACATGAGCTGAAATTAAATAATTCCAATTCAAATCGAACAAAGTGAGGGAAGCAATACTCTTGAAGAGATGCAGAGGTACAAGATTCAGTAATGGCAAATTGCTCAACTCTAATGTTTTGACCTGCCCACAAAACAATGTCAAGGCATCATCATTCGCATTGCAGCCATCTTTTTCGAACAACTCTTTCAATGTCCAGCTACTTTCAACCTTTAACTCTTCCAAATTTGGCAGCTTTGAATACATCGATGCAGACAATTCCTTCTCCGCTAAATCTAATGATGAAAATACAGCTTCTTCGTCCTGAATATTAGAGAGTGTGAGGGAAGAGAGATTCTCCAAGACTACAGACGGGATATGCTGCAACCTTGCTGAGCTGTCCAGCGCCAGTTGTCTTAACATAGAAGAAGGATTTAACGTGACATTTGATGATTGCTTATCCCAGACTCCCCTCACTTCATCATTCACACTTATCACCTGTAGCTCTTCCAGACACGGAAAATCAATCTACAGTTAAAACAATTATGTTAGCTAAACAAGACTAGTTTTAATTATATGTAATTAATACAGTAGTTGTTAACTATCTGCTTACCTGTTCATGGAATAAGATTGAAGAATTTTCAAACTTGGCAAACACTTTCATGCTCCCAAGCTTGTCCAAAATTAACTTTTTTTAATTTCGGAAACTCGAGTTTGGATCCCACCCCGTAGAAAAACTCAAGATTGGTCAGGTCTCTTAGCTCCAAGTACACCAATTTGGGAAATCTGATAATCGGTTCACAAATTTCTGATTCTTCCATTTCTTCAACGCATATGACTTCACACATCTCCTTACATTCTTTTATACTTAAGGTTTCAAGTTGTTCAAGGATAGAAAATACAGAGGGTGAGCCAACACTCGACAACTTTTCACAATTTGTAATTTCTATATCTTTCAAATTCTGAAATCCATGTTTATAAATTTCCTTGCTCCACAACTTAACGATGTCGTTGCAGCCACTCAATACGAACGACTCTAGGGATGGTAATACAATCTGCAATATTTTAAACTATACATGTTATGCTTTCACAAATACGAAATCAAATTATTTCCATAATTAGTCTTACAGTGCTGCATAAGCCACTTTTCATTTTCAATGTTAATTGTAGGATAAACAATATTAGAGAAAACATACCTTCCCATCAAATAAAATTTGGGTCCCTTGCAAAGCGTCCAAGGTATTAGAAAACTCGTTTGGTCCAACCAAACTTAACAAAGAAGGAACACCAGTGAATTTCAATGTTTTCAGAAAAGGCATCTCAATAGGCAGTACTTCTTCATCCTCAATGAACATAAACTTGAGCTGATTGCAACAATAGACGTCTATCTCACAAACGTTACGTGGGACAAGCGGTAGTCCATACAGTAAATTATACAACATATGTAGCTTAATAGTTTGTAGGTTAGAAAATATTCCCGGAGGAACATCTCCATTACACACCATCTCTAATTTATTCAATCCCACAAGCTTTAGTGACTGGAGACATGGAAAAACTATAGAATTTTTCATCACGCGTCCATCAACAATGTATTTAATATCACTGCAGGAACGAAGGCTAAGAGATCTGAGGCTTCTAAACCCTTCTTGATCAAATTGTGGGACTAGATGTTCGAGTTTATTGTTGTATGACATCTCCAACGACATCTCTAAGTAATCAGCCTTGTTTAGCATTACCTTGACACAACTCTTTTTCAAGAATCTAGTCACATCATCATTGCGCTTGAGCTTGAGATATAAAATACAGCTAAAATTCTGGAGAATCGCATCAGTTAAGTCAGCATCTCCAACACATATTCTGAATCTATCTACATTGGCCATCAACTGGCCGTCGATTGGCAGATCTTCTGTTTCTGTTACCCTTATTTCAAGTGCATTCAAGAAAGGTAACTGATTTTTGTCTACTTCTCCATAATCGGATTTCATCTCAAAAACTGACTGCCTCTTATTAAACATGTAGAGTCCTTCCAGTCTACAGAGTCTACCTAAGACGCCGCTAGGAATTAGCGGTAACTTACTAGATGTGCAGTCACTCAAATCCAACAACCGAAGTTTGCATAAATTTCCCACTTCATCAGGTATATTATCCACAAATGATTCGCGTAAACTAAGAACAAGAAGATTTACGAGCTTACCAACTTCTTCGATATTTCCCAACTTGCAACCCTCCATGCACAAGGTTCTCAGCTTCTTTAATTTTCGCATTGATTCTGGTAAACTAGGTTGAAAGTTCATGTTTGACAGAGCTAAAACCTCTAGATTTATCATTCCCTTGAAGAAAAAGTCATCAATGTCTGGCGACAGGTCACCCTTCAGAATCAGAATTTGAAGCTTACAAGCTTTTACTCCATTAAGACGAGAATAATCGTTCTTAGACGTCAATGACATAGCAGTGTATTTTCTCAAAGTCTCATCATCCAGCCAACGAGGAATTCCTTCAAACATGAACCTGTGCTCCTCCTCTATGAAAAAAAAAACAGCAATTATGAAGTTTTTTACTTGGGTTTTACTGTTTGCAGTGACTTTAAATGCTTTGCATATTTCAACCAAAATATTTTGTGATATATGAGAGGTTACAACTCAAAAGTCAATAACTAGCACATAAAATTAAACATATAAACTTAAAAAGAATCCATTTTTCCCTATTTAGTTGAGATACATTAATTTGACGTGTTAGTCTTTACCACATACCTTTTGCGGCATATGAAACTGCAAAGGCTCGCACGATATCATGAATCTTGACATCCCCTTTGACATCACCTTCTAGTAACATTGATGATAAAATGAGTTCGTTAGCCCAATTAACCGCTTGTTCCATGGCTTCAGAAAGATTGTTCACATGCTCAAACAAGTTTAACCCTATTCCATATCTCATTATCGTTTCAATTGATGCACTTGAACCAAGAGGGGAAAGACAAGCAAGTAAGAAGAATATCCTTTTTTCATTAGCTTGTATAAATTTGTAACTCGTGTTCAAGATTGAGAAGGTATTACGATAATCACCACTAATTTGACTTGAAATAGGCTTTTCCAACTCATTCGTAAACTTTTCCCAACTAGACAAATCTTTATCTCTTAGCGAATTGGTTGTCGCTACAATAGCAAGAGGCAAGCCTCCACACTTGCTCAACAATCTCTCAACCACATTTCTATACTCTTTAGCATCAACTTGATTTCCGGTCTGACTCTTGAAGAGCTCTCTAGCTTCAATTATGCTCAACACACCTACCTCAAGTATGTTAACATCTCGTACATCCATGGTTCTGCAAACCTCTCTATCTCTGGTTGTTATCAAAAACTTGCAAGTGTGTGGGATCCCAATTTCATCTAGATTCAACTTTTTCCAAACATTGTCCAATATAACGAGAATTTTCTTTTCCTTTTCTGAGATTAGTCGATTATATATTCTAATAGCCCTTTGAGCAACGTTGTCGACATCATGCAAAGGCAGATCAATTGATTCAGCAATTGCGGATTGAATGCGCTTAGAGTCGGGGGCATCTGAAACTTCCACCATCACTTTTATGGTGAATGCATCTTTAATAACTCTCTTGCTGACTTCTTTTGCCAATGTAGTTTTGCCTGTTCATATCATTCGAAAGGTATTAATCAAATGAAAATAAGTGCTTATGGGTGTGGTATTTTAAATCTTACGGGCATATGGCTACCGCCACACACAAGGCTCTGTAGCGTTAGCCATAAGCACCTACTGTTAGATGCGGCCTTCTTTATTCACCTCTATTTAAATTCTAAACCATTCATATAAAAATAGATTTTAAATTTGTTTTTAACAGTAAAATTGGATAAAATACGAAAAGAAAATAATGTTTATAGTATCATCAAACAAATGTCATTGCAAATTGATTCACCAGTTCCACAGGCCAAAGTTACAATTTTCACCCTGAAAACCAAAACTCGTTCCTCCGGCACTCTGCCACATTCTATTCCTAAACTTTCCAGAGAAATTCACAGAATGTATAATAGTATCATACAATGTCCATTACCTAACTCTACATTGCCAGCAATGACACCAGCTAAAGTTTCATCAAAGGAGAAACACAACTAACCCTTTGTTTTGATACAAAAAATGGAGGGGAAGGGAGAGGAGGGTGAAAGAGACGGTCAAGAAGGGAAGGGGAGGAGTGGAGGACCTCAGTTATGTCGAGAGGGGGCCTAGCCATGCTGGTTTTTCATATTTCAGTGTAAATTTATCATCTGGCCCTCCTTGACTCAATGATTTGAGTCTTAAATTAAATATTCACACACGAAGTTGATAGTTTAAACCTTGGCCCCCTTTATCATTTACTCTCAAGACCTGCCAGTAGGGAAGGGAATGGAGAGAGGGAGTTTCCCTAGGAAATTGATATATGGTTTGGCGGTGCTTTCTGTTGGATTATTGTGATCCAATTATTAGTCAAATGTTTGTTCCCTACAATTTAGTTAGTGGTTAACTAGATTCCTAATAATGTGATTGTGAATTAGTGGACTACCCAGTTATTAGGATTAAGGGTAGTGTACACTCTGAGTGGTAGATCATGGTTTAGTGGTTAGCTCTATATCGTCTATTTAAAGACGTCTATTGTATTATGTTTAATTGAGTCAGTTTACGATAACTTTCTCCCTATGTTTCACTCTCCTCTCTAATTTTTAGTCTATCACTTTCTTTCGGGTAAGGAGCCCTGAAAAACTCCTTCAAAATGCTGGAGTCCCCGCGCACATTCCAGGATTACAACTTCTTCCTATAAACCTCACACCCACCAAACTGCCTCTCAAGTATCAACTTCAAGGGCGGACAACACATTTCCTCTCTTACAATAATGCTAAATCATGATTGAAAAAACTTGCATCAACCTCCTAAAAGACATGTAAAAATTCAAAAATCTCATCATTATATGATTTATATCATACCATTTTCAAAACGTACTCTATTCCAATAATATGCCCCCTTTGATCCACGATCATACTTTATACCATGCTATAGCTTGGGGTTAAGGCAAAGCCTTCATAACAAACAGAAGCGCAACTAACGATATGAAACGGAAAAAATATATGCTAATTTTTTCGATAAAATAGGGAAAAAAAAGGAAAACAGGTAAAAGAAGTACCTGTTCCCCCCATGCCAAACAGGCCAACAGAATCAACCTCATCATCATTCAGTTTTTCCAAAATTTGGTGAAGGAGTTGAGTCCGCGAATCCAAACCCTTGAGAAATTTTGTAGGGATGGGTTTCAAATCTACTGTTCTTATATGCAAAGTAACTGGATCTCGTGGGCATTTACTAATGAATTCATCTTGTATATATTTGGCCATATGTTCAGCGGCTTTGCTAATTAGATAACGAGCATGAAAGTCATTGCAGAGTGGGAGCGAAGAGCAGCAACAACCACGGTGTTGTTTGGTGCTGTCGTCCACTTCCTTCTTTAACCCACGACCCCTGATCAGAAGTCCATCAATGACTTCTAACCCTAACTTGACACCCTCGGCCTCAGGCATAACCTTCTTGAAATTAGCATCATCCATCAATTTTCCAAGAGGTGTAACCAAATTGGTTAGAGGAGTAAACAATTTACTAGCAGCTTCCTTTACTCTATTCTTACCCAATCCCACAGTAGGTATCTTCGCTAGTAGAGCATCAGATTCCTCATCCTTATGATTCTGACAGAACTCCTCATCACTTGCATTCCCAGCTTCTTGGAGAATCTCCTCCATCTCCTGATCACCTTTTGTAAGCTTATCTAAATCTCGATCCATCAACGTTCTTGTAGCTATTACAGCCATCTTCTTGTCCTCTTTCATAAGCTTCTTAAACTCGTCAATGGTATCCTTCATCACGTCCACCACAACTTCAGCCACCTGCTTATAATCCACTTCCACAATCTTCCTCATCTCTTCCTCGGACTCGTCCATCTCTTCCTTCAGTTTCTTCATCACTTTGACCACCAATTCCTGCATCTCACCTTCCTCATTTATACACCTCTTCAGATCCCTTTTTCCCATCATTTTCACCACAAATTTCGCCGTCTGAATGTCCTTATACATAAGACCTTTCAGCTCTTCATTCTCCATTAGTATCCGGACATCTTTCAGCCAACTCGCAGCTTCTCTAGTAATCTCTTCCTGCCTATCATTCCCCTCCTTCACCTTCTTGTTGATGTCGTCCTTCTTATCACACACCTCACTAAGACTTTTCCGAAGTGAACAAAGATTGTCCTCGCAGCTCCCAATGTAACCCACATACTCACTGACAGTACCGAATACAAAGGACTTAATCGGCTCCACCACTTTTAAAATAACTCCGCATTCCTCCGCCATAACCGACTTTCTTCAAGTATCGCCTCCTAAGCAAAACCAACATATAAACAAATAAAACAGAGATTCTGAAAGCAAAACAGATGCTAAGTAACTCACAAATCATCAAAAAAAAGAAGAATAACACTAATTAAAAGCAAAAGACATGTTACAGAGTAGAGTGAACAAGTGCAGTTGGTTTCCCAGGTGTTCTTTCCACTGTATAATACTTCGTAGTGCCTTTTATTTATAAAAATAAAAATGAGCTAGACAATGGTCAGATTTAGCAGTTTAATAAGGAATCATGGTAGTGCCTTTTAATTATAAAAAAGAACTAGAAATGTTATTTAATTGCTCAAATTGCAGTCTTTACTTACACTCCCACTTTTTTATTTCTTCCGATTTCCTTTTACAGGGTCAAATTTGACAAACTTTGACCATAAATAACTCAAAAAATAAATATTTTTACTATAAAATAAATATATTTGCATTTATTATCGAAAAATGTTTCACAAAATGTTAATGTCAGCAGAAAGAAAAAACAGTTATATATACATGTCAATTTACAGACAAGGTACCGTCTTGGAAACCGCTGGAAAGCAAATGGAAAGAAATATTAAATTGGAGGGAGTATTAATACTTTTGCAACAGCTACTTTCTAGATAATCCTTCACACTGTTGTTTGCAGTCAAACTTGAAGATTAGATGATTAAAACACTCCAAAACACTCCAGAACTTGGGATTTTATGATTAAAAAAACTGGATCTTGCTTTCTCCCAACTTCTGTTTCTTTCTGTTTTTTTAAGGTATCTTCTTACTAACGGCTTAATCGACTTTAGCACTTTCAAAATAACTCCGCATTCCACGCAGTTACCACTTTTCTTCAAGTATCTTCTCCTAAGAAAACCGACTAATCAACGAACTAAAAGAGAGATTGAAAGCGAAACAGATGCTAAGTACTCTGTATCTCACAAATCCTCAAGTAAATAAGCAGCACCGTTGATTAAAAGCAAAAGATATTGTATCTACTTAAACGACGCAAAAAGACAAAAGTAAACAAATGCAATTGGCTTGCAAAGTTCCTCGTACTGAATAGTCGTCCACTTGCGCCTATGGTTTATTTATAATCCCACCATTTATTAATTAATTACATTACAAAATGAGCCGGATAATAGTTAGATTCCAATCTCTATTCGTAGATCAGCTTCAACAATTTGTTTATTTATTCGAATTTTAAATTTACAAGGAAAAATGGGAATAACTGTTTATGCAATGGCAAATCTTATGGAGTAGCATATAAAGAAAAAACAATGTTAAGCAACAGAATAGCAGACTGGAACATTATAAAATACCTTACATGACTGTCAATATAACTACAGTAGAAATTGAATACAAAAACAAACTCAACAAAATTAAGAGCGAGCTGCTGACAGGAGACATACCGCATCAGTAGCAGCAACACTACATATGGGCTTTAACATGCCCATTTGTAGCACTGATAACAAATTAAGCATTTCAGCAGTATCACCGCCTCATCCGCCTGCACCACATACATATGTGAGCCAATTTTCAATATGTTATTATACACAGGTACATCTATAAAAGAACATTTTAGTAACCTGGCCTCCAAAATATTATGTATAGCATAAGTATCTCTTATCAATATTAGTGCAAAACCGTCTTACATAATACAGTGTTGCTATGCATCTATCACAGCAAGATGACCAAACCCCGCTAGGTAAACATGCAGTGCAGATTCGCATAAATTTCAGAAACATCATCTATTTCATCAAACAAACAACTATCACCAAATCATCCGGCGAAAACTAAAAACAATTGAAGCAGTGTTAGTAAGGATTAGGCTTTCGAGCAATACTATGGACCGTCTCTTTCTTTCTGGTCTTCTTGAATCTTTTCCTCTAACAAACCGATAGAATAATACTCCCTCCGTCTTAATCATTTGTTTACCTTTTCCAATCATTTGTGAGCAGTACTTTAATCAAACGTAAACAAATGATTATAACCGCTTGCATTTGTGATAAATTTGAAGAAGTTTAACCTAATCACCGGGCAAACAAACTCAAATAAATAACAGTTCAGTAATTAAACAAGTTTAATCATAATAACAACACAATATGAACTAAAATGCAACAAATACCGGAATCAATAATCCATAAAAACAGTAATAAATCACGTTAAAAGGAAGTAAATTTACATGTTCATACTCACCTTTTACACTATGAATTCCGTAATGTCGCAGAATTTGAAGATGAAATTACTGAACTAACGCCGTCGACGACGACGACGATGATCGGAGTGAATTAGAAGGAATTAGTTTCTCCATTTTTTACAAGGAAACGGGTAATGGAGAAGGGTAAATTTGTTTAACACAAAATATCATTGAAAACCGCTATATCCGTTACAAGCTAATATCCGCTACAAGTTTGTGACGGATACCATTTCCTCTCACAAAATATTCATAATAGGTGAATGGGGAAGCAGATGGGGTGCCTCCTTGTCCCCTCTCCCTTCACAAGCAAGACGCTTTGTTTGTTTTAACATTAAATTTCGGTCATTAATTACGTAATGGAAGGCGAAAAGAAACACAAAATCTCATTATAGATGGCACATATTCGTCTATAACTAAGAACGGGTTAAATACAATGTTTCTAATAGGACAAGCAACAAGTGTGGTACTGTGGTGGTGGGGGCAAAAAATGTCACCACTTTCAAGCTATTTGACCCGTCTTTAGCTATATCCGTCTATAACAAGACTAACTGGAAAAGAAATTTAAGTATAACTCCGGATCAAAAGTGACTAGGTTGTTTCCGGTAATTAAAGGAAATTGTAACAAGCCAAAATGCACGCGGGTTTCTTGAAATTTCGAATTTTGTTCAAAATATTCAATTTTTTGTAACTCATGTCTAAGAGTTCAGAAAGTAGTTCATAGACTATACATCTGAGGTAGTACCTCTTATTTTTTATTTTAAAGTTTTTGAGTTT
>LHUT01004052.1:0-14704 GCA_001412135.1 Silene latifolia subsp. alba
AGTAAAACATAAAAACTGACGGAAAATCCGTCAGTAAAAGGAAAACCTGACGGAAAATCCGTCACTGTTAAGCTAGAAATAAAGACGGAATTCCCGTCAGTGTTTTGAAATACCGACGGAAATTCCGTTAGGACAGGTTTTTTACTGACGATATAAGCTGACCCTGTTTACTGACCGAATTTCCGTCAGGAAATGGAAATACCGACGGAAAAGCCGCCAGTATGGCCTTAATTTTTCCGTCGGTATCCCGCGTTTTCATTGTAGTGTTTTAAACACCTTGGTGATCGAACCTGACAAAAAAATGACCAAGAGAATAGATCACCAATCAGAGGGGGTAAGCAAAAAGAGATAATACCCCCAGGCCCAACCAATCCCCCATCCATATTCACCGTTAAGAATTGATCTAAGGTATAACCAACATAAATCTAACGGATAATTATCTTCACCATCCGACAGTGAACATTATTCATACTAAGACCATTGCTCAGCAGGCAACAACACATAAAAAACTCAATAACTTCATGATTATTCTTAACACCATAAATCCCCAAGGGCACTAAGCGAGCTTTTTTAGATGACTCGTAAAACATTAAATAATAAAAAAGCGTGCAAATTAATAATAACACATGTTAAAGCAATAATAATATAAAGATAACCACCACCACCTCACACAACCACGCCAAGCACCAAACCTGCTTCGCCACTTCACCAAGAACCCCGATTCGAATTGAAAGAACCTCAAACCAAACACATGGTGACCAAGAAGTAGCTATAAATTCACGAAAACAATCCGAAATGCCACCATCCTATATAATGGGATGGTAGGGGATAAGGGGGAGAGAGAACACCAATCCAATAACATGCAAGAAAGAACTAAGCGGTTAGTATTTAAGATAATGTACAAAAACGACACGACAACACATTTAATGATGATGTAACGACAGGGTTGACAGAGAGTGAGGGCGATGGTATATGAACGTCATCCCGAAGGTCAAGACAGACAGACTTGGGGAAAAACAAACAAATAAACGAACCAGAATGCATCACTTGTGGCAAACCACAACGAGGTCCCATCGTCGTTGACCAACGATGATGGAGGGCAAGAGCGAGGAGGGTGATGGCGATCGATAGCTAGGTGGAGAAGAAAGTAGTTATATTTTTAGTTTGAGATTTTTCATATACGTTATTAGGATGAATACTTCGAGTCAAAATCCTCTCCATTTCCTAAAAGGGAATGGAGATGCCATTACCTATCAACGATCCAGATTGTATCTGCTCAACATCGAACGGTTTACGATTTATGCATAAAAATAAAGGGTTAATAAAGTANNTGGAGAGAAAAGAAATGGAGAGAATTCTTCTTGGAATACTTTATACATAACTTCATTAGGTACTCGATGTATAAGACGGATAATGTCAAACAATTAGATTTTAGCGTATGACATCATTCATTATAGTCAAAGTTTGAAATTAGCGAAAAATAATTTATACTTAAAAAAAAACTAAATGATGAGGCTAATTGTATGATTTTTTTTTTCTTGTGTTAAATTGCCAACCAATTTGGCTTTCAAAAGTTCAAAGGGAAGTTCCACACACTTTTTGAAAACTTCTCAAACCTTACCTTAGCCTCATTTACAAGAACAGATCCCCTTCCTCTTTCCCTCTTTGAAAATCAAAATCCCAATTTTGTTTTCAATTTAGGGTTTTCTCTCTCCTCCATTTTTGCCGATCTCCCCTCTGCCACCGTCGATCCTTCATCGACCGCCCTTCGCTTTCGCCGATTCGATTCAATTCGATAAAAGGTTCCAACAATCCGCCATTAATGGAGGCGATCGAAGAATTATCGCAACTTTCCGATGCGATGCGACAAGCTTCTGCTGTACTCGCTGATGATGATGTTGACGATACTTCCGTCTCTTCTTCTCGCCGTAACTCTACTTTTCTTAACGCTGTTGCTCTCGGCAATGTCGTACGTTACCTTTATACTTTCTACCTTTCTCTTACTTCTACTTTAAAGTTTTGACTGCTGTCATCGGATGTAGATCTGCCTGATTCTCGCTGCCTTTTCGGCTTTCATATCGATTAAATGTCGAAACCGTTAGTGTCATTGTTGTTTTATGGTGGGGACTTTGGTTTTTGATGAGATTAGTATGTTTGAATCGATGCGTATGGTTCGCGCTTTTGTTCACATTGTTCTTGCAGTTGCATTGTAATGTGTGATTATTATGTTAGCGCCAACACTAGCTCGCAGCTCCAGTGATTCTGTAATTAGAATTGATTTGTGATTTGTTAGATACTTTGAACCCCGACAACGAGTGGAAAACTTTGTGAATATCATTGTCGAGCTTATAACAACGTTATGTTTGAGTGAACGAATTAGCTAGCTACAAGTGGAAGTTAATGGAACTATTATTTTGGGGACGATAAGTGATAATAGGGTGCGAGATGTTGACGATGTTTCTTCAGAACTATGTTACTCTATTCTGACTCTTCTTATTCACTTTCATACCCCGTGTTCGACACTCGACACTAGACACGGGTATGACCCTTTGACACCTTATTTTAAAGCCAAAATACGCAGATTTTTAAACCAAATAGCCGAGCCCGATACTTAACACACACACTTGTATCTGATACTTTTAAACAAGTCTGAGTAACATATAGCTTCAGAATAGCAGTGTGTGATTTCTGAATTTTGCTGATGAGTTTTCTTTCTCTGTTTTCTGGAAAATGACTATTCCCCTGTCATTTAGGATTATGCAGTGCCTTGATCATATTGTCTGTCCGAATATTTAAAAAATGAATAAGTTCTAATTAAAGGCACAACATGTTATCTATTTTTTCTCATTGGGACTTGTAAAATATTGCTGGTAGTATGAATGATGCACCTGCTTGGTCGTTTCAGAATTAAGGTAGGAAATGTCGTAATAACGAAGATAAAGACTAAAAAGTTGAACGAGTTTAGATTACTGAAAAGCCAACAACATTTGACAGTTGAACTTTTAAGCATTTGGGATGGTTGGCATTAGGATGAAGTATATAAGAGGGCTGGTGAAATTTGGACATTGTTTTCGACTGTGTCTTCGATTTGTCATATCGATACATGATGATGTAAGTGAGGCAATCAAACAATGCCATGTCGACTATTTCCATTTGTAATTGAGCTGATGGCTTCTAGCTTACTAAATTTGCAAGTCTTCTTTTTCAGAGGCATAGACGTATTGACTTGGCACCGTGAAAGTGCAAGTGGCTGATTTTTATTATTGTTTATGGGGCCCATTGCTCCTCATACGAACTTCCTTTACTCTTTTTTTTTCTTCTTCTCGGAATTCCACCTATTTAAGAAGTGGCACATTGACTATGACTCTATGANNTCTATGAGTTTGTTACATTTTTTTTTTCTAACGTTCCCTTAGTGAACTTTGCCTAAGTTGCTCATGATTTTGAATGGAGATGAATTGTAGTGAGGCAGGGCATATATGTGTATAAATTCTGAAAAGCCAGCCAACACTGGACAGTTCAACCTGTGTTTAAGGGCCGGTGTAATGGGGACCTGGTTTACCGCGGTAGCTCAAACCCCAGAAAAATGCAAATCAGTCCAAGCATATTAATTTTTGTATGACACTATTACGTTCATGTGTCAGATGTGGCTGTCGCTGTGGCGTATTCGACCTTGATGAGTCAAATACTCTTTTGTTCGGTCTATTTGCCTATGTAAAACTACTTTTCTGGTGCCATAATTAGCCTTTAAGCTTATCTTAGCTTTTATTTTGCCTACCTTGAGTAACTGGAATGGTATGTTGCTTTGCTGGTTACAAAGTGTATACATATTCGCTTGTGAGGGTATCTGGTTCATCTGTATTGTTATCTAGGGTGGTGCTCATTCATGGACGAGTTTTACTCTTTCATGGACGTAAATGACCAATTTACCCTTCTCACTTTAACACACATACATTCAATTTCAACTTACCCCCCCCATCCACAAGTCCCTAACCACCCCCTGCCGCCACCAGCCCACAAACCCGATCCATGCGCGACCACCATGATTGACCCACCACCGTCAACCATCACTGCACGACCCGTGTCTGTCCCCTGCAACTATCGTCCCCCCACCACGACCTATCTCTCAACCACTCATGATTGAAAAAATCCAGAATTGGGGAAAAAAAACCCTAATTGAAAAACAACTTAATTGATAATAGAAGCAATAATTCATGTAATTTGTTCAACAAAATCGAATATTGACTTTTTTGATGAGTGGATTAAGATTCTTCATTGGAGAATTTGTAATCAATTTGATTATTAAGTATGAAAGGAGAAAAGAAAAATGAGAGGATTCTTAGTGTTCCGTTTTTATGAAATGGGTAGTGAATGGAAAAAATATGGAAAAATGTCCATGATTGAGTAAAACCCGTTCATGAAAGAGCAACCAAGCTTATCTATATCAATCGAAACTTGACTTTTCCTATTTATTATGTTAGATAATACTTTGTGACGTCCTATTTACTAATATGTCTCTCGAGTTTGTTGCTGCATGCTCTGTTGTGAACAACTTGACTATTAGTTCAATAGTCCTATTCTAAATGAATAGCTGAAGAGCTTCAAGGTTGTTCAAGAATGTTATGATATTCTTTGCCTAGTTATGGATCAATTATATTTGGAGCGACTCGCTCTAGATTCCTAAATTTAAAAAAACATTTGAGATGTTTCTATTGGTTATCTATAGTATACGATGTTAACTTAAAAGAGTACAATTCTGATTAGATATCGTTTGATTTAGCCTATTGTGCTTTGGTTATACTACTCTGGTATCCCTTGTATTTATGTCGTGGTTTGTGTTGGTCTTACATAACAGTTAAGATATAATACACATTCTTAGGATCAACAGTTCACCTTTTTGGTGCTCAATTAATTTGATATCTCTTTGGGTGTAATACGCATTCTTAGGATCGACAGTTAACCATTTTGGTGCTTAATTAATTTGATATCTCTTTGGGTGTAATTATACAGGGTGCAGGTAAATCGGCAGTACTTAACAGTCTGATTGGGCATCCTGTTTTGGTAAGGTCTTAAAGAAAGCGCATTATTTTTCCACTATCGTGCAGCCGTTGTTGCGCTTTCTTGAACTTTGAATAATTTACTTCTCTCCTACGGACGAACAGCCAACGGGTGAAAACGGAGCAACACGGGCTCCAATAAGCATTGATTTGAACAGAGATAGCTCTTTAAGTAGCAAATCCATTGTGCTTCAAATTGACAACAAAACCCAGCAAGTTTCTGCAAGTAAGGCTATAACTCTTATCAATTTATGTTTTTTTTTTGGTTTTTAGGATTTAAGTTGGTGGTGTAAAGAAATGTCTGCCTTTTGATTTCTGTGAACTTTATCGTATCAATTTATCATTGACCCTTTTTTTCTTTATGCTTGATAATAGGTGCTTTAAGACATTCATTACAGGATCGACTCAGCAAGGTTTTATCTGGAAAGAGTCGTGACGAGATATACTTGAAGCTTTGCACTAGTACAGGTTGGTGCTATGGTCTTCTTTTGGCCAGTACAATATGTGTACTGTACACCGAGGCTTTGCCCATGCTCCTCTTATAATATTTTTACTTTATATGTGACATCTTAGAGTTAACTTGTGCCTGAGGGTATTGATCTTTGCTGTTTCCACTTTCCAGCATAAAGTTTCCCAGTTTTGAAAAGTTAATTTTTCAACATGTTGAGCGCAAAAAATTTGATCTTGTACTATTTTGTGTGTGTCATTCATTTATTATTTGCTTTAAAATCAGATTGGATACCATAGATGGTTGGTGCATAACAAACAGTATACATCACTTTATCTTTCCGCCTTTTGATCATTTCTGTGTTTTCTGTGTTCAGCTCCAGCGTTGAAATTAGTTGATCTGCCTGGGTTAGATCAGCGTATCATAGATGAATCCGTGGTGAGTTTTATATTTTTAAAGGATGTGGCACGCTCTTCACTACATGCTTGTAATATTTAGGCGCTGTAAAGTCCGACTATTAATAATATATAATTTTTCTTATTGTAGATAAATGAGTATGTGGCACGCAACGATGCTATTTTGTTGGTGATAATTCCTGCTGCTCAGGCACCAGAAGTTTCTTCATCAAAAGCTCTCAGACTTGCTAAGGAGCATGATGCGGAAGGTAATGTTAGAAAATGCTATGTACTGTGTGTTTAATTTTATATCCGGAGCACTATGCAGGTCATTTGTCTGATTTACTTGCTCGTTGTTCTTCGCAGTCTGCCATGAGTGTCTTAAGTTTTTTTTTTTTCTTTTTATGGGTAGGAACCAGAACAATTGGTGTTATCAGCAAAATAGACCAAGCTGCTGCAGAACCTAAAGCACTTGCTGCAGTCCAGGCTTTGCTGATGGGGCAAGGGCCTAGAAGTGCAGCTGACATTCCATGGGTTGCTTTAATAGGTCAGTCTGTTGCAATAGCCACTGCTCAATCTGGAAGTGCTGGATCTGAGAACTCCCTAGAAGCTGCGTGGAGAGCTGAAAGCGAGAGTCTCAAGTCCATTTTAACTAGCGCCCCTCAAAACAAACTTGGTAGAATAGCTTTAGTTGAAACGCTGGCTGCACAAATACGCAATCGGATGACAGTCAGGCTCCCCAATCTTCTTTCTGGGTACTTTCATTTCCCATTGTGAAAAATTCATATGCTTAGGAAAAAACTGTTAATTTTGTCAGCTAAATACCACACTGTTAATGTATTTACATTGGTTAAGCGGCTTTAAAAAGTCAATAACAAGTGACAAAATTACGTTAGCAGCTTTAATGTATTGTTCAGTACTATTTATTATCTTTAATGGGCTCTAAAAACTGTGATTTAGTTTCCAAATAGTGAGTTTGATGCTATATATTGATTTTTATATAAAAAATACTTCCTGCCTCACATAAAAACAAATAGAGGTAATTGAGTGAAATAGCGGGAGTAGTTAATTGAATATGCATTTTACTTTAAATAGCACATGATGATTCATATTATCCCAACTCAAATCAGTTTTGAAGTTGGGTCTAGGTTTTGTTGTTGTATTTAATAAATGAAGACATATGATTGTGGTGTCAGGGAGTAGGCTCGTGGTGTGAAGTTTAGACTTCGGATTGCTAGGAGTGCAAGTGCAACAGTTTTAGGATATCATAGAAACTTCATTACGCGTGTCAGATTTTTCACATGTTTTTTTGATCGTTTCTTTTTTTTGCAGGCTTCATGGAAAATCCCAAATCATTCAGGATGAATTAGTAAAACTTGGTGAGTCCATGGTTTCCAGTATTGAAGGTACAAGAGCCCTGGCCTTAGAGCTTTGTCGTGAATTTGAGGAGAAATTTTTGAGACATATCACTGGTGGTGAGGTAATGGATATCTTCAAGTTGCTAGTGTAACGTTTTTTTCTGCTATTTAATGCGACTCTTTAATTGGTCTTCTATATGCGATCTCACTTATGTTGGCATATGATATGCAAATACTAGCATTTTTCACCTTAATGGCGATCATTGACTGCTTTACTGAGAGTATGTTTTTATTTTAGGGTAATGGGTATAAAATCGTCGCCAGTTTTGAAGGAAATTTTCCCAATAGAATAAAGCAGCTTCCCTTGGATAGACACTTCGATATCAACAATGTCAAAAGGGTACTTTGTCTTTCTTTACCTTTTTTTTCTGTTGTTTTCACTTCCTCAAGTCCTTCAATTGTTAGTTTTTAGTTGCAACTTATTTGTGGTCTATTTCTCTTTCTGGGTGCTTCAGATTGTTCTAGAAGCTGATGGTTACCAGCCATACCTTATATCTCCGGAAAAAGGTTTAAGATCCTTGATTAAAATTGTCCTCGAGATGGCAAAAGAACCCTCAAAGCTTTGTGTTGATGAGGTGATCATTACTCATAAGTACCTTTGGTTTTTGAATGTTGGATGTCTGGAACTCTGGATTCTCAATCTTATACGTTTTGCATTTAATTAACGCTGTCTTCAAAACTTCTTATAATAGGTGCACCATGTACTGGTTGATATAGTGTCTCAAGCTGCAAACGCAACACCTGGCCTTGGAAGATACCCACCTTTTAAGAGGGAGGTAAACATATCTTCATCATTAAGTGGTTATTAGTTTAGAATTTTCCTGCTTCTTATGTCTTTGATTAGAAATTGGAATATGCATTTAGAAGTAAAGGGATAAACTTGAATATCCAGAATTCTGAATCTTACGTGTAAAAAATTAAAACAGGTTGTTGCATTAGCTACTGGTGCACTTGATGTATTTAAAACTAAAGCAAAGCAAATGGTAGTTGATTTGGTAGATATGGAGCGGGCGTTTGTTCCACCACAACACTTCATACGTTTGGTGCAGAGACGGTATGTTTGTTGTTTATAGTTTCCTTTGAAAATATTTATTTGTGTAGAAAATATTAGTTGTACTTATAATTTATGGTGACAAGATCTTCGATGGTTTTTATGAACTGCCAGGATGGAGAGACAACGACGTGAAGATGAATTGAAGAATCGGTCATCTTCTAAGAAAGCTGTAGATGCAGAGCAATCAATATTGAATAGGGTAGAGTATTATTTGTTTCTGTTTTATTTATGATTTCATCGTAATAATTCTTCCGATATCATTCTAGATGTGCCATTTCACATTACAGTTTCTAAAGAATAATTTTTATTTTTACAGGCAACAAGTCCACAGACAAGCGGCCAACAAAGTAGCGGGAGCCTAAAGTCAATGAAGGATAAGCCTGGACAGTCGGATAAAGAAAAAGAGAAAGACAAAGACGGACAAGAAGGACCTAGTGTCAAGGTAGCTGGGCCCGATGGAGAGTTAACTGCTGGTCGGTTATAAATTTCTCTTAAAAGTTTATTTTTCAAGATTCTTTCTATTTGGTATCTAAGTTAAGAACGGATAGGAACATAAAAGAATTTAAAACCAGTAGTGTAGTAACCTAAACTCCTTAAATCACGTTATTATACAACCTCATTAGCTTTGTTTTTTCTAGTTAGTTACTCAACGTTGAGGTGCTTTAAGCTGTTACCTAGCTTTGCCACGTGGTAACTTGTTAAAGTATCATTATCTACTTCGTGGAGAGGCGGAGCGCCCATCAAAATATTTTCTCCCTTTTTAAAATTGCAGGATTCTTGTTGAAGAAGAGTGCAAAAACTAATAGTTGGAGCAGGCGATGGTTTGTTCTAAATGAAAAGACTGGAAAGGTTAGTAGTGGCTTATCTGTTACTCTAATATGGAGAGATATTTACTTTTGGAATATTCTTGCTAATTGACTGTCTTTTGAATATGTAACCATATTTACTGTCTAATTTCACCTATCTCAAACTTTGCGTGCTTCTCTTGCAGCTTGGGTACACCAAGAAACAGGAAGAAAAACATTTTCGTGGTGTCATCACTTTGGAGGTATGTCGCATAGATTATAAAAGCTATTAGTTATACATGATCATTGGTTTGTATCATTGTTGTGCTTTTGTAGTGCCACAGCTTCTCCACTCACCAAATTATTTCTGTATGATTTCACAGGATTGTGTGATTGAAGAAATTAGTGATGAGGAGGATGCCCCTCCAAAAAGTTCAAAGGACAAAAAATCAAATGGGCCTGATAAAGGTCCCAGCCTCGTGTTGAAAATGACATCCAAAGTACCATACAAGAGCGTTCTCAAAGGTTTGACCAAGTATTACATGGACCATTGTGTAGTTTGCTCCTTTGATATTTTCTGTACTGATTTGACTGATTTGATCTCCTGATATGCAGCTCACAGTGCTGTTCTGTTGAAAGCTGAGAGTATGGCAGACAAGGTTGAGTGGTTAAATAAATTGACAAAAATTGCAACACTGAAAGCTGGCCAAGGTCTAGGTGAACCTGGAGTTTCAATGCGTCAAAGTTTTTCTGATGGGTCTCTTGTAAGTTGTTTTGTTCACAATTCTCTCTCTCACTTTACTTTTTCTTTGGAATGGGGTGTATAGAAGGGCCTGGAAGGAATGATGCACCTATGTAACCATATAGCTTGTTCAGTTTATTTTTGCTGTACACAGTGAGTCCTTATATCTTACTGCCTATTTACAAAGATAAAAGGTGCTTATATCTGACCACTATTGGTGTTTATCTTCGACCATCTTGTTCTTAACTTTCCACTTGATACTTCCATGATGGAAAATATAAAAAAAGCAGTTCAATGGAGAGACTGCCCAAGACATTTTTAACTTCTACAAGCAAATAGGGAAATTAGGATTGAATAGATCTTTCAGAGTCACAAGGATCGTCATAAAATGGCTATAAAGTATCTAGCTTCATTAAACACAAATTTATTATGATTTTTACTCCGTTATGCGTTATGTTTTTAGTCCATGTCTTAGACATGAATCTGCATTTTTTTGGCTAATTCCACGACATTCCAGGATACAATGGCCAGGAGGCCTGCAGATCCAGAGGAGGAGCTTCGCTGGATGTCTCAAGAAGTGCGTGGATATGTTGAAGCGGTCTTAAATAGCCTTGCTGCAAATGTGCCAAAAGTCAGTAGTAACTTTTATTTTGTTATTTTGCTCTTTCACCATTGCATGATTTTTTTTCTGACTTCTCTTGCAACTTTTTGTGATCAGGCAGTTGTGCTTTGCCAAGTTGAGAAGGCGAAGGAAGACATGCTTAATCAACTTTACAGCTCTGTTAGGTTGGTGCATTTTCTTTTTTTCTTCTTTTTTTTTTTTTTTAATGTCAATCATTGACTTGGTCTAATCATCCATGCAACTACAAGCATCACAAAGTAGTACTTTGACACTTTAAAAGAATGGGAGGTAGCTTGGTAAACATAAAGGTTGATATACATGACCCTTAATAAGTTTATCTAGTGTCCTCCAGAAATTGTATACTTATGCGGGCTAAACCAAGAACTTAAACTGGCTGCCTTCCGTTGATGTGGCTGGTAGGATTGTTTTAATATTTTTATGGTATTGCTCCTGTCTGAGTGGGAAACTAGTTGAAGCCTAGAAAATGAGTTAGTGCACTTGAGAAGAAACAATGTACCACATTACCTTTAAGCAAGGAAGTTCCGGTGGATACAAAGTCACATGGATCAAGTGTAGTGGATCCATGCCATTTAGGGGGGTTGTCTATCATTTGGGTATGGGTGCTTCATGCTGTCAGGCTCTTCTGATTAGCAAGGCATTGCAAATTTATATACGAATATTTAGTTTTTCATACTCCGTATTAGCCTATTTTTAATTGTCTAGCTCCCTAGCTCCTCGTTGTTTTAATAAAGAAGTTGGTTGCAGTCTTTTAGCTTGTCTGTATTGATGCCAGCCATTGACTGACAGCTTCTATTCAGTATAACGGTTAATTTTTTGGTTTTATTTTAATATTTCATATTTAACATTCTGCAGTTCCCAGAGCTCAGCAAAGATTGAGGAACTCCTTCAAGAAGACCATAATGTGAAACGTAGAAGAGATCGCTACACAAAGCAGTCCACTATTCTATCAAAACTTGTGAGGCAACTAAGTGTCCATGATAACCGAGCAGCTGCAGCTTCAGGCTTGTCTGATGGCAACATTGGTGCAGGTAATTATGGTTAATGATGTCTACCTAGTGTTCTATTTTCATTTTTCGCTTGAGGATTCAGTTTTAACATAACATCTTATCCAGCTTTGAATGGGACTAAGAAGTAGGTTGTACCAACTCTATTTGTGCTTTGAATGGGACTTACAATTAGTTTATACCAACTCTATTTGTTAGTCAGATAGGAGGTAGGAACAAACAAACCATATTCATTTGTATAATCCATAATCCGAATCGAATTAGGCAATCCCGGAGCTGACCATGGGATTGTCTAGGATAAGACCTGTCTTATTGTTTATTATGGTCAGGACCTTATCTTTCAAAGCTCTAAAATAGTCCCTCGACCGTTTTCTTTGATCTTGTATTTCATGTGAATTCGAAAAAGTTGTTTGGTTGCATATAGATATAGGAACTGGATTCATCCTTGTAAGTTACTTCCGTCATTTTGGTGGATTTTGAATTCCATTGTTAGGAAGCTGCAGGCCATGTCATTCGTGTAAACCAACCAAATTTGTCATTGCCATAAAATAGAATTCTTCTGTTATTTCGTGACCAACCAAACCACCACCTAGTCTCTGAAAACACACTTTTTTTTATGGAGCAGAAAGCAGCCCTAGAACCGGGGGCTCGGGGGATGATTGGAGAACTGCATTTGATGCTGCAGCAAATGGGCCCACTGATTTTTCAAGGACCCACAGCAGGCGAAACAGTGATCCTTCACAGAATGGCGATGTCAGTGGGTCTGGCTCCAGCTCGAACAGCCGCCGCACAACGCCTGCACGGCTTCCACCGGCCCCACCACCTTCTGGTAGATATTAGATGCACGTTGAGGTGAAAAAATGATAAACAATGACGAAGAAGATGACGAATTTGTTATTGATGCATTCTTGTTGGAGTGGGCATTTTGAACTTGCTCTTTTATGCAGAGCTTTTCTTCAGCTCTTATATGTTCTCATAGTTTTGTAGATGAAAAAAAAAAACAAAAGTAGGTGATTCTTGTAGATAAATATTGGCAAGGTGAACTTTTATCCACTTTTCGATACTGGATTTTTGATGTATGTATGAAAATTTTCAAGCTTCTCCCCTTTTGCGAAGTGGATTTTTTTTTTTGAACTGTATTCAAAAGTGGGTGTTATTTCAGGAATGGTGAGCATTATTTATTGATGTTGGTCGTTGGAATTTCTTTGTGATGTAAAATTTTTAATCTTTGAGGAGGTGTTGATGATAGCCTCGGGTTGTAGTAGTTTAGCAATTCCTACAGTTATCTAGTTTATGCGAACAACTTGTATGATTAAGCTTAACTAACAAAAAATATTTTTAATTAAAATTATAATTGACCATTATATACGTTGTTAAAAGAATGTACTCTCGTAGAAGTATATATTAGCGAGAGTACCATTTTTTCTCATTGTAAAACTATTCTCCCTTCATTTTTCTATTTCCTTTCAATTTGCGTTTCTAGTGTCAAAGTTACAAAGAATTTAGGGTTATTTAATATAAATACTCCGAACTATGGGTGGTCTTTTCGCAATACTACAAACTACATTTTAACTTAAAATAAACTCAACTTTGAGTACCTTCTTCTTAAAATAGAATCACTCAATTTTTGACCTGTTATAAGAGGTAAAGATTGACTTGGCGGCCACGTGTACAGAAGTGGCACTGACATGGCTTTTCACTATATTTTAGGCACAAAAAGTTCTTGTACTCCGTCTTTTACAATAAAAAATTATCATCCCCTCACTGATTACCTCTTTTCATTACATTCTAAATTAGTTCACTCCACCCTCACACCTTACCCCCCTACCATCACCATCACCATTACTAACCACCTTCAAATCCCGCTCCATTAACGTCTTCTCTAACCTACCTTCAAATCCCAATTCACCACCACGACCTTCACACCTCACCACCACCACTATCACCACTTGCCAATCCTCCCAAACTCTAATTTTCTCCGACATCTCGCCCCGGCCGCCGGTTGACCGACAGCCACTCCCTTGCTGCGTTTTCGCGTTTTGGCTTCTTCCCCCTTTTCAATTGTTTTTGGTGTCGGTTAGTTTTTGTGGGTAATGTGTCAATTAGGTTTATTAATAGTATTAATAGTATTATTAGATTATTATTATTATTATTATTATTAGATTATTAATATTAATATTAATTTTATTGGGAGGATTATTACTCCCTCTGGCTTTTAATTTTCTTCCCATTTCTCTAATATATGTGAGGAGTATTATAATGAAATGAGAAGAAAACAACAAGCTGGAGGGAGTATTAGATTAGTATAAAAAGACACCTCTCATTAGATTACCATTATCATGATACACATTACACCACTACATTACCTTAGAATTAGACTACCCATTAGATTAGAAATTAGTCTTTTCTAGTCTCTCATTATTGTTGTAATTAGAACCCTAAAATATCTCTCCCTTCAATTTCATTAATCAAAGTTGTAATCTTTGTTCATCATTAATTTAATTCCTCTTTAATTTACTCAATTCCTCTATTTCTCATTAGTTTACATTTAGATTATTGGATTGTAATTAGAAGGAAGAAGATATTCATTCCTCATTATTTTCATCCAAGTTTCCTCCTTTAATTATTATTGGTATAATTCTCATCTTAATCTCTCTCATTTTCAATTGTTTACATTTTTATTGCTAGCCTAATTAGTATAGTTATAACATGCTTTATTGTGTTCATCTTATGTTAAAGTTTGCTCCTTTAATTGTTGTTATGGCTCATTCATTTACATGTTGATCTTGTCTAGTTTACTTGCTCTTATTTACAAGTTATTGTTGCTTAACTAATTGTCTTCTCATTATGTTTATTCTTGTTATCTACTTGCTAAAGTTTCCATCTTTTATTTTCATTTTCGTTAGCATGTGTGAGTAGTGTTCTACTAGGGTGAAGGGGGACCTATGGTGGACTCTTGGAGCCAATTGTTGGCTTGAATTAGTGGAAACCATTGAGTAGTTGGTTTAGAGTAGTTGTGCACACCAAGTGTTTGTGGAATGGCTAGAATGAGGATTCTAACCTTTCTATATTTGTTGACTTGTTAAGTCGAGAGCCTTGACTTGTTGTAGTATGCACAATTGCTCGGTCTAGGTTAGTCTAAGCGAGGGCTTGACTTT
>LHUT01004057.1:0-14721 GCA_001412135.1 Silene latifolia subsp. alba
CCACGCATAGTAAGGTAGGGGGAAATTTCCGGTGGTATATATCAAGTATTCTCACAAAGAAAAGTTACAAGTTCGGAAAAAGAGTATAAAAAAAAAGCACTTACTGAATCCTCGCGTAAAACAACACGTTCAGCTGCCGAGTCTCCATTACTGGTATCCATAGGCACCATCATTCCAGCACCAACACTTGGCTTTTCCAAATTCCTTGACATATGAAATCTGTATTTTGGGAGCACATTGACGTCTGCTTCTGAGGAACCCTCCTGGTTTTAGCATAAAAAAACATAGCTAGTAAGTTAAGAGTTCACATAAGCTACACATTTAGTTTTGATATATAGTCTCATACTTCCTCAGCAACAGTCCACCGAACTCCATATCTTTGGAGTACAATGAAGCAAGGCAAGCAGCAACATGCAATGATCCCTGCTAACCAGATCATGGCAAAGGTAACATCATATGCCAGATAGGCACTAGTCAACCTGCACAAATTTACATTAAAAGGTCAAGTGGCTCCAACTTAGTAAGAAGCAATGAAACATGTATGGTCAAGTGGCTCCAACTTAGTACCCTTAATACACTTCAACTAAGACTTTAATGAATAATAGGTTATGCACCAGAATGAAACCAGCACATTGCAATCCAAGGAAATTTCACAGTTTTGCATTTTTGCTCCTACACGTTTTTTCTATTTTGAATCTTAATAAACTGTCCTTCACTGGAGTCTTGAAGCACTGAAATCATGTCTGAAATGAAGGAGAGCATACCACCAATACAGCCATGGAGCATTGTGCTGAAGTAGCTTGTCCTCAGACTTCACCCAATAGAGACCATTATTCAACCGAAGAAACGGGACCGACATGTTGAAGAAGTCACAGCTATAGGCGAAGCTGATCCATGAACCCACAGGTGAAACACAGTATTAATAAAGTATCAAAGAGGAAACGGGTGACAGACCAAACAACAATAAACCAGATACACAAGCTGATTGAAAAGTAGAAATATGGTGTAAAACTGTAAACCCGAAAACCCTTCTAAGCAGGACAAGTTCATACACGCAATTATTAAAGGAATCAATAAACTCATTTTCAGTAAGAATATCCATCAATTGACAACTCTGAACCATTTTTATAAGAGCAATCTATTTTTTTTGCATTTTGAGGTGTGCGATCACTCAAATTTAACCTGGCGCGGTGCTGCACTAACATTGCCATCCACAACAGTAATTTTCACAGCTTAGAATTAGAATCTAGGAATTTGAACATTACCTTCCTAAGATATCTCTATCTTGCCCTTACAAATACACAGAAAATTCCATCTACTGCTTCTAATTATCCAAGATGAACTTGTACCTTATTTAAACAATGCGACAAAGCCTTAATTAAGTAAGACCTAATTATCAATGCATAAACAAAGATCAAGAAAACCCTAAAATCGAAGGGAAGGGGAAAGTCTCATGTAAAACCGTTTTACATTTTAACAACACAGTCTTGGTAGTTATATAAGTAGTCAATTGTCAGTTAATCGGTAGTTTTAACACTGATGTAAAACCGTCTTCCACAAGTATTAGTTCTGAAAATCGAAAGAAAATGACCTAGTCAATGCCGAACTGATAAAACCAGAAGCAGCAGCAGCATTGGCGATAGCTCCCTGCAACTCAAGCTCTCTCCGTCTCGCGACACGGCGATACTCAAACCAGACCACAATCAAATGTAACAAATACCGAACCACAGACCCGGTCACCCAAACCCGAACCGGAACATTGGGATTCTCGGGCCCGAAACAAACCAACAAGACGGCCGACAGCAAAACGAAGACGATATTGAGAATTATTTCGAGGGTGATATATACCTTGGAATACGCCAGATCCTCCGTTGAACGCACCAACCTATCCCTAATCGGCATTAATGGGCCCCATATGCACATCAACCGGCATATTATGACTGACAATGTCGTACACATAATCACCATTGTTGCATTAATTGGTAAGGAATGAATGAGTGTGATTACTATTAATGCTAATTTTGGCGGGAGTAGTCCACTTTGTCTCAAGTAAACCTGTCAAATGCGCCGGGCGGATTTGTTCCCGTGTCGGGTTGAATGCGGGTTAGAAATTGTTTATGGCGTTTATCATTATTTACCGTATTTTTTTTTTTTGTTGACTAGGAGTTTTCCTACCGACAGTTGGGGTAATCTCTTTCGTGATATTGAAGGCAATTTTATGGGTAGACCGCTTTCAAATTTGGTTTTTTCATTCGCAAGAGTCAGCAAGACCGCTGGGGCAATCTCCTTCGAGATATTGCAGACAATTTAATGGGTTGACTGCTCCCAAATTTGATTTTTTCATTCGCAAGAGTCAGCAATCGAACCACTGACCACTTGTTTAAGAGATGAGAGTTACCAGTGTTACTGTCTCATTTTGTTTAACCATGTCTTTTTTTTTTATAAGGTAAAAAAACTAGGTTAATCAAGATTAACCTATAACATCCTCACGGATGAAAGCGGTAAAAAAAAAGTAAAAGACTTTCAATATACCATAAGATCATGATAAAACCAAGAAAAAAGAGCAAAGAGAAACTCTCATAATGAAAGTCTACATAACAAAAGCCCACAAGAAAAAAAAAAAAAAGAAATCGAACTCGAAGAAGACGGGAAAAAAAAGTCTAAAGATACGAAGATTTTATACTAACAAAAATGTAATCACAAATACTTGTGTAAGGCGATTCTACTCAAAATTATCGTGAAACATGATCCCTTAGTGACCACTATTGCCCACTAAAAAACATAATTTTTGGATCCGTTTTACAACAATTTATAAAATCGTCTCACACAAGACTAACTCAAATACAATAAAGAAATAAGACCCCAAAAAAGCAAATGTAATTGCAAATTTGGAGAAAAATCAAAATAGCAGATCTAATGAAATTATTCATGACATTGGGAAAAAAAAGAAATCATAAACAAAATCCCATTGCATTTAGGTCAATGCAATAAAGAAAATCTCTCCGTGAAAGAGGATTAAGTTGAAGCATAATCCACACTCTCTTAATATAAATGCAATCTTTGATTTGTGATTTTGCCTGTAAAACGATTTTATGCGAAACATTCTCGAAAAAAGGGAAAAAGATCCGATTTTTCTTTACATAAACCAATGTCCAAGACATACTTACAGGCTGTATATACAATGAAACTATTTACCAGGCACCAATATGCTATTGTTTTTATTCTAGTTTCTAGCACTGATCATCTACAATGAAACCAAAAACTCGAATTTCGAACACCAAAAAAGAAGCTCGTCATCAAACAGTAAACGGGGCATTTTGCATTGATCTTGAGCCACTTATCAATGCATGTTTCATGAAACAGCATGAAGCTTCATTCCTATTACAGAGAGGGCGGATACTTGGAACTGTTGAACATCATACTAGTCTGCTCAACCAGACAGAGACGTGTATACTTACAGCTCGTAACTACTATGAAGATTTACTTGCCACACCAACAGGCTATTCTTTTTGTTTCCTTCATTTACCATATCCACAATGAAACCAAGGACTGAGATTCGCAACACCAGAAAAGAACTAGTCGTCAAACAGTAAACAAAGTGTTACTAGAAGGGTCCAAACTCATACGCTCTCTTTGAGAATGCTGTAGTTGCAAACAGGGCATTTTGCGTTGATTTTGAGCCACTTCTCAATGCAAGTTACATGATAATGATGGCTGCATGGTAAAACATGGAGCTCTATTCCGTCCTCATATGAGCAGAGGCAGATACAGCATTCCTTCAATAAAACGATAATAACACTTGGTCAGTATAGAATATTATTGGCAATGCACACAAGAGCACCTAGTCGAAAAGTTTTGCATTAGTTTCAATTGTCAAACGGGGTAAACTGTAAACATAAAAATTGAAGTTACGAGTAAACCACATCTAGCAGTATAACAAGGGCCATAATGAAGTATACAAGATGACAACTAAAAGTAAGAAAATCAACTGATAATCTTCAGTTGACAACTAAACGTTTTGAAACCCAATACCCTTCAAAGGCTTTATGTTTACTTTGTGCAAATAAAGACATTCAAAGCTATATTTCCAAACAAGAACAACAGCCATAAGATTTCCCTAGTGCCTGTAGAGCTCCCACAATAGTAACTAGTAAGGTAGGGGAAATTTACGGTGGCATATATCAAGAACTAGACATGAGATACATGAAATGTGAACTCGTTAGTTTTAAGCTGGTACGCGTTCAATGTAAAATACCTTGCTCAAGTTCCAAAGATTATACAGGACAGCCGCCGAGAACAACGCCAACTACATGGTTTGAAGAAATCAATCAATCTAGTCATGAGCTGGTCAAATTTTCATAGGTGTCTCACTTTCTCCTAAATCTATAAACACACAAAAAGGGTTAAATTTGAAAACCATTCCATTCAAATTGCCATTATCAATAAACTTGGTCCTTGCACCTTCAGTGAATCTTTCCAAAATTCCCCGAGTTGATCATTTTTGGCCATGGGACCAATTGATCAATCTGATACCCAAACACGTCTGACTCAAGAAAAGATGAAATAATGAATGCCATTGAATTACATGCATTAAGTAGAATCCTGAGCCACTGACTTCGTGCTGCTGCCCAGCTCTATAATTAGAAGGTTCGCACTATAAATGTGCCACCATGCTGCATCATTGATGCTGAGGTTGTATAATGAGTGTCTAACCATATGATTTTATGTAATTTATTTCTAAGTGTAACACCCTCTATATAAGGTGATGAAAATGTCTCGCATCAAGATATTAAGCCCTATACTCTAATCAGTACGAAGAAATTCCACTTACTCCCATGATCAAAATAAAACCCTTCCAAATTTGGGCTTAAGAAACACGACTCGCTAGGGTACTTCTATGTTATTGGGAAGTACTAACAACTGTAAGTTGATCTGTTACATCAACCCAAAGAAACACGAGTTGAGGCACGATCAGTGGTAAGAAATTCCACAATCACGTCAGCAACAGTATTCTCACAAGGAAAATTTTCAGCTTCGAAAAAAGAGTATAAAAAAAGCACTTACTGAATCCTCAGGCAAAACAACACGTTCAGCTGGCGAGTCTCCACTAAGGGTATCCATAGGTAGCATCATTCCAGCACCAACACTTGGCTTTTCCAAATTCCTTGACATGAAATCTGTATTTTGGGAGCACATTGACGTCTGCTTCTGAGGAATCCTCCTGGTTTTAGCATAAAAAAACATAGCTAGTAAGTTAAGAGTTCACATGAGCTACTCATTTAGTTCCGATATAAAGTCTCATACTTCCTCAGCAACAGTCCACCGAACTCCATATCTTAGGAGTACAATAAAGCAAGCTAACCAGATCATGACACTAGTCAACCTGCACAAATTTACATTAAAAGCTGTTATAGCTGATTAATAAAGGTACTACAATCATAAGAAGCAATGAAGCATGTATTGTCAAGTGGGTCCAACATAGTACCGCCACCAAGCAAGTACAAAGCAACAGCAGAGTGCAGTAACTACGTGATTGCCGAAGTACAAAGCAATAGCAGAGTGGAGTAACTACGTGTGAGTCCAGTAGAAACCTTGGAAAGTTGGATTCACGTTTTGTATGATCCCATAAAGATGCTATATAAGCAAAGCGACCCTTAATGCACTTCAACTAAGACTAATGAATAATAGGTTATGCTACAGAATGAAACCAGCACATTGCAATCCAAGGAAAATTCACGGTTTTGCATTTTTACTCCTACACGTTTTTTCTATTCTGAATCTTAATAAGCTGTCCTTCACTGGAGTCTTGAAGCACTGAAATCATGTCTGAAATGAAGGAGAGCATACCACCAATACAGCCATGGAGCATTGTGCTGAAGTAGCTTGTCCTCAGACTTAACCAAATAGAGACCATTATTCAACCAATCAGACGGCGCCAACATGTTGAAGAAGTCACAGCTATAGGCGAAGCTGATCCATGTACCCACAGGTAAAACACAGTATTAATAAAGTATGTTGTAAAGCTGTAAACCAGATACACAAGCTGATTGAAAAGTAGAAATATGGTGTAAAGCTGTAAACCCAAAAACCCTTCTAAGCAGGACAAGTTCATACACGCAATTATTAAAGGAATCAAAACACTCATTTTCAGTAAGAATATCCATGAATTGACAACTCTGAAGCATTTTTATAAGATCACCCAAATCTTGGAACTAAGGCTCTAATGTTGTACACTAATTATGGGTCCAAGAAGATTTATGTCCTCTACGAATAAGACTCAAGGAATCAAGCTTGCAACAGTCACATTCAGACTCTTTTCAGTCAAGCCTAAAAATGTTCTTTCACTAAGAAAGGGACTCTCAGTAAACTACTGAAAGGACAAGTTACAGCTATCTTACTTGCATTAAGAAGAACACTAGTTCTTCATGACTAGGACGAAGGGTCCAAAGTGTTAAAGTGATCACTAATTCATTTGTTATTTCGCGGTTGTTCAATGACCATGTTTGCTCTACAAATTTAACCTGACGCGGTGTGCTGCACTAACATTGCCATCCACCATGAGTAGTTTGCACAGCTTAGAATCAAAATCTTTGAATTGGAATATTTCTTTCCTATCAATGCATGAACAAATACACGAAGCATAATATTCTCAAGAAACACGAGATGAACTTGGAACTTATCCAAACAATGCGACTAGGGATAATATTCTCAAGATTTCCTTTCTATCTTGCCTTTCACAAATACGCATAAAGATT
Organism: Silene latifolia subsp. alba; assembly: GCA_001412135.1. Lineage (NCBI taxonomy): Eukaryota > Viridiplantae > Streptophyta > Magnoliopsida > Caryophyllales > Caryophyllaceae > Silene > Silene latifolia. The sequence continues at coordinate 6,756 of LHUT01004057.1, forward strand.
TCCTTTCTCAAGATGAACTTGTAATAACCCAAGATGAACTTGGAACTTATCCAATTCCAAACAATGCAACAAGGCATAATATTCTCAAGAAACACGAGTCTAAATGGTACGTATCCGTATCACAATAATAAACCATACACGATTCTTGATAGTAAACCTAACTATCAATGCATAAACAAAGATCAACTTAGACAATCCTTCTCTGCACAACAACCAGAAAACCCTAAAAATCGAAGGGAAGGCGAAAGTCTCATGTAAAACCGTTTTACACTCAAACAACACAATCTTGGTAGTTATAAGTAGTTAATTTAAGGGAATTCATGTCAATTGTCAGTTAATCGGTGGTTTTAAGACTGATGTAAAACCGTCTTACACAAGTATTAGTTCAAATCGAAAGAAAATCACCTAGTCAATGCCAAACTGATAAAACCAGAATCAGCAGCAGCATTGGCGTAAGCTCCCTGCAACTCAAGCTCTCTCCGTCTCGAGACACGGCGATAATCAAACCCTAACACAATCAGATGAATCAAATACCGAACCACATAGGTGGCCACCCAAACCCTAATCGAAACCTTGCGATTCTCGGCTCCGAAACAAACCAAAAAGACGGACGACAGCAGAACCGCGAAGATATTGACAATTATTTCGAGGGTGATATATTCCTTGGAATACGCCTGATCCTCCATTTCATGCACCAGCATCTCCCTACTCGGCACTAATGGGCCCCATATGCACATCAACCGGCATACTATGACCGGCAATGTCGTCATTATAATCACCATTGTTGCTCAACTAAAGTTAATTGGTAACGACTGAATGAGTGTGATCACTATTTATGCTAATTTTGGGCGGGAGTAGTTCATTGGTTATGTATTTGGTAATTCACAAATTCTTGTTTGACGGATCGTCTTGATTAAAAGACGTGTCAAGTAGTAGGGATAAGACAAAAGCAGAACACATGAGAAAATGCAAAACATTAAAAGTTCTCCTAGGGTTCCTGTGGAGATCTCGTCTAAGCTTTCTTCGTTCATCCTTTTCCTCGAGGCTTTTCCTGTGTCACCAGGACATAGGATCTGTACTGTTCGTTAGTTTCCTAGGATTCTTTTCTTTCTTTTGTTTTTCCACGCGGGGTGTAGAGTTAGGGTTAGGGTTTTCTCTTTTGCCCTCTATGGCGGAAGGTTCAAGTCACAAACGTCGGCATGGGAAGGAAGTGATGATTGAGGGGGACGGCAAAGAGGATGATGAGTTTGTGTGGGAGGTAGGAGATGATCCGAACGAAAAGGAGAATGCTGAGCGGATCCTTGTGGGTAAACTATGGTCATCAAAGGCTATAAACGTTCGTGCTGCGATTGAAACAATGGTGAAACTATGGAACCCAAAAGGCTCTATTATAGGTAATGTCATCGATACCAAAGAGAAGATTTTTATTTTCCGTTTTTCCATTGATAAGGATTTGAGTAGGGTTATCGAAGGCCAGCCTTGGCACTTCGATAAGTTTATTTGGTGCCTGAACGACCCGATATGTGACGGCAAACTTACAGACACACCCCTTTACCATGTACCCTTATGGGCATGAGTTTACGACCTACCTATAAGAGGGCGATCGAATATGGAGAATGTGAGACGTATTGGTATGCAGATAGGAGAGTATATTGGGAGAGACGAAGCTCCAGTGCCAGAGCTTGAACGAGACATACGTGTTCGAGTCCTGCACGATGTACAAAAGCCTCTCAAGGATGCTGTGCATATTCGTATTGTTAATGGGAAGATGGTGGATTTCGAAGTGAAATACGAACGACTGCCTACCTTTTGTTACGGATGTGGGGTATTAGGGCATGGGGAAAAGGATTGCGATGATGGTCCGTATGATGATGGTGAGCTGAAATACAGTGAGAGACTCCGCGCATCCCCGTGGAGAGTTGTTAAGACGGGGACGGATGGGGGTATGAAGATGGCAAGAACGTTGAATCCAATTTTTTACAAGGAATATGAGGAGAGGGAGCAGGAGAACATTTCAAATATGATTACGAAGCTTCAGAATATATCGATCCGGCATAAGAGAAGCAAGGTTGTGCATACACAGACAGGCAGCGTGGAGGGGGAGTTGAGGATTGAGGAGAGGACTAACAGAGGAAGGATGGAGAGGGACAATGTGGTGAACCAAGAACATGAGGACTGGAGGGTGGGGGGAGAGTTGAATGGGGGAGGCGAGGATGGTGGGGAACAAAGTGGCAGGAGGGTGGATAAGGGTGAAATTCTGGCAAATTTTCAGGAGAGGGAGACTGAGGAGGCAGTTTGAATAGGGAGGGGTGCGGGGAGCAACACGGGGAGTGGCAGAGAAAGAAAGAAGTGGCGGCGCTTAGCACGTGATAATTCTGGCGGTAAAAAAGGAGAGACAGAGGAGGCACAGGAAGCACTAGCTGTGGGTATTTGAGGGAAGAGGTCCTTGGCAGCTTTGGAGGGTAGTGTGTGTTTAGGGGAGAAGAGGAGTCGCACAAGCATGGATGTATGTTCATCTGAGGCGGTGGTTGAGGACACTCAACCCCGCCGGGCATCATGAAAATATTGAGCCTTAACTGCAGGGGATTGGGCAACCCGGCTGCGGTAGGCGCTCTAAAAAACCTTGTCCGTAGGGAGAATCCAGATTTTGTTTTTCTTTGTGAGACCAAATTAAGTGCTGTAGAAATGGGAACTATTGTTAATACTATGAGGGAGTATGATGGGTGGTCTGTAGATAGTGTAGGGAGGGGTGGAGGACTGTCGAGCTGGTGACGTAAGGAGATTGTGGTTAAATTCAGGTCGGCCACGGTTCATTATATGGACTGGGATGTGGAGCTTGGGGGTATGCATTGGAGATTGACGGGGTTCTATGGGTGGCCAGCAGTCCAAGACCGTCACCTATCTTGGCAGCAGCTACGAATTCTGGCAGAGGAGAGCGAGGTCCCGTGGTTGTGCATAGGAGATTTTAACGAAATTCTTTATGGAACGGAGATGAAGGGTGGGGAGAGGCCACAATGGCAGATAAATAACTTTCGGGATGCTGTGAACGACTGTGGGCTTAGGGACCTTGCGTTTGAGGGATATGAATTCACCTATGACAACGGGCAAGCTGGAGCTGAGAATCGACAAAGTTGTATTGATAGAGCGATGGTTACTGAGGAATGGGCAGACATGTTTCCTTATGCTAAACTGCATCATTTGGAACCGGGCTGGTCTGACCATGTGCCAATTATGGTCCGAGTGGATGATAGGAGAGCTGAAGGGGAGAGAGGGAGGGGTTCTTTCGCTTTGAACAAATGTGGGTGGGGGAGGAAGGCTGTGAGGACACTATAAGGAGGGCTTGGGACCCGGGTGAAGAGGTCTCGAATAATTTGAAGACCTGTGCTAAAGAGCTATCGAAATGGAGAGGAGCTAATATCGGAGAATTGGTAAAAGAAATTAAAATTATACGAAAGAAGCTGCTAAAGATTAATGCAAGTGAACGGACTGTGAGCAATGTGAAGGAGCGTCGGGAGGTTAAGAGGAAAATAACCCGTCTTATAAACCAGGAGGAGCAATTTTGGCGACAACGATCAAGAGTCCTTTGGTTAAAAGATGGGGACAGAAATACCGCATATTTCCACCGGAAGGCGCGACAAAGAAAACAGAAGAATCACATAAGGCTCATTATGGATGATCATGGCCGAAAATTCGAGACTCAAGAGGGCATCAAGAGAGTGGCTGTCGATTACTTTGCAAAGCTCTTTGAGACATCAAACCCGGAACTGGCAGGGGATGATTTTCGAGGGGTGGAAGGGAGAGTGACGGGGGAGATGAATAGCGGTTTACGCAGGCCATATACAGGAGAGGAGGTACTCGATGCGCAGAATCAAATGCACCCCCTAAAGTCCCCGGGACCGGACGGTATGAATGCTCTTTTCTTTCAAACTTACTGGCATATTGTCGGGCCTTCGGTGATTACAACATGCTTGCATATTCTGAATGGGGGTGGGATACCCGAGGAGATGAACTTGACCCATATAGTGCTCATACCGAAGAAAAAAGAAGCGAGTCATATGGCGGATTTCAGGCCCATAAGCCTCTGCAATGTCTTTTATAAAATTGTGTCGAAAGTGCTCGCTAATAGATTGAAATGTTTTCTAGATGAAATTGTGTCGGAGAACCAAAGCGCATTTGTTCCAGGCCGGCTCATCACTGACAACATCTTGGTAGCCTTTGAACTTTTTCATCACATGAAAAACTCACGAAGTGGAGGGGGGCACATGGCCCTAAAGCTAGATATGGCGAAGGCGTACGATAGGATTGAATGGAGCTTTTTGGAGGGCACGTTGAGAGCTACGGGGTTCGATGAGGGCTGGAGTAGGAAAGTCATGACTTGTGTGAGGTCGGTGTCTTATGCTATAATGATAAATGGGTCATATACCGAGATGTTTAAACCCCAAAGGGGCCTTCGACAGGGAGACCCATTATCTCCGTACCTATTCATCTTATGCGCGGAGGTTTTTTCGGGCATGATACGCCGGGAAATGGAGGTCGGGAGTATCCATGGGATCCGTGTTGCACCGTTGGCTCCAATGGTGTCTCATCTCTTTTTTCCCGATGACAGTATTATTTTTACCAAAACTAGTGAAAGGGAGGCAAGAGTGGTTAAAGACATCATTCAACGATATGAATTGGTTTCCGGGCAACTAGTAAGTCTTGAAAAAACTACGGTCTCCTTCAGCAGAGGGACGTATAACTTTAGGAAGCATGCGGTGGAGTCAATCTTGGGGGTCCGTTCAGTCCGTGAGCAGGGGAAATATCTGGGTCTACCGACGGTAATTGGGCAATCGAAACGCGAACTGGTGCAGCTACTCCGAGACAAATTGAATAAAAGACTCCAAGGATGGAGAAGTATGATGCTAAGCAAGGCCGGGAAAGAGACCCTTATCAAAGCAGTAGCACAAGCTATACCGAATTACGCCATGAGTTTTTTCAAGATACCGAGTTTCTTTTGTGACGAGATTAAAAGCTTAGTCTCAAATTTCTGGTGGGGGTCCGTGAATGGGCGTAAGAAAATGCCTTGGATTGCGTGGGAGAAGCTATGTCGTGCAAAGGAGAATGGTGGCCTTGGTTTCCGGGACTTTAAACTCTTTAATAAAGCTTTGTTGGGGAAGCAAGGATGGAGGTTGATGACGGAGGAAACCAGTCTCATGGCAAGAGTCCTCAAAGGAAAATACTTCGCTGATCGTGATTTCTTAGGGGCGGAACTTGGGACCAACCCGAGCATTACTTGGCGTAGTATATGGGAGGCTAAAGACGTGATTTTGTTGGGTGCTAGGAGACGAATTGGGGAAGGATGGAGCACTAATGTGTGGATGGATCCTTGGATCCCGAATACCCAATCGCGAAGAATCTTATCTTCTAGACATGACAATGATGCGTCGATGAAAGTGGCGAGTTTGATGACTCAAGACCGGACTGGGTGGAATGATGAGCTCCTTCAAGCGATGTTCTTGCCCTTTGAACAAGAACGCATTAAGGAAATTCGTATTTGTGATAACCAGGCAGTAGACGACTGGTGCTGGGACAATACAAAAGATGGCCATTACTCTGTCAAATCCGCTTAATATTTGCTCACGGGAAGGGAAGATGAGGTGGAGCAATCTGACTGGGCGAGAAGTAAATGGCTGTGGAAGGTTATTTGGCGGACTCCGATTATTCCCTGAGTGAAAATCTTCATGTGGCAGATGGGTCATGATGCGCTTCCGACGAGACACAATATAGCTCGCCGCTTGGGCTTAAGGGATGAGGAGTGCCCGTTTTGTTCTTTCAATTCGGAGACTTGTCTCCACATTTTTAAGGGGTGTGGGTGGGTGGCAGGGATATGGGAAGGGGTTGGGTTGGAAAGTCAGGTGGAAGTACGGGTTGAGAGGGTGAGGGAGTGGGTGGAGGGAGTGTTGAGGGAGGGAGGTGAGGAAGAGAGGATGGTGTTCATGCTTACGTGTTGGGCGATTTGGGAGAGAAGGAATGCAGCCATATTTGAGGGGAGTGGACGATTTTGTGAGGTGGTTATAAAGAGAGTGCAAGATATGATGAGGGAGATAGAGGAAATGCAGGGAGGGAGGAGGAGAGCAGAGTGGACCGCGGACAGAACAGAGGGTGGGAGAAACAGGGAGCTCGAAATTAGGAGGAATGGCGGAGAAGGAGGGAGAGCCAGCGGAGGAATATGGAATGGCCCGGAGGAGGGAGTGGTGAAAATTAACACGGATGCAGCGGTGATTGAGGGCGTGGGAACGGGATTGGGAGCGGTGGCAAGGAATCATGGTGGGTCATTTGTTTGGGCAGTGACGACGCAGGAAGGTCTTGTCCACGATGTGAAGAGGGCGGAAGCAGAGTCTATTCTTCTTGGGATGAAGGAGGCGAGGCGCATGGGGCACACGAAGATTACGGTGGAAAGCGATTGTCTATCAGTTGTTAAGGATCTACAAGACAAAAAGCAGGGAAGAGCGGACATTTTTCGCATATACGATGATATTTACTTGTTATTTAATAGTGTTATTTCGGTTGTTTTTTCTTTTGTTAGACGAGAGTCAAACTGTGTGGCTCATTTGGTAGCTCATTCGAATCCGTGGATTGTGGGGAGGCGGTTCTGGTCTGAAGAGGCCTCTCAACACATTGTCGATGCTATTCTCAATGATGTTAATGATATGATTTAACCTCTTCGGGAGTTTTCCTTGCAAAAAAAAAAAAAAAGTTGTGAGTGCTACTAGTAGTGAACGTTTTTAAGGTCGTTTGTACCAAGGCTCATTCCGATAATATTGCACCTTCCTCTTTCCTCTAATTTTCTCTTGTGAAGTTTAAATGATATGGTTATCATTTTGTGTCTCTCTAGGGAATTAGTGGTAGTGGATCTTATATATTTTAATGCCGTTTGTACCGAGGCTCATTCCAGTAATATTTTTCCTTCCTGTTTCCTCTAATTTTTTCTTGTGAAGTTTAAATGATATGGTTATCATTTTTTGTCTCTCTAGGGAATTGGTGGTAGTGGATCTTATATACTATAGTTTAGGTTAATTATGCATACTAGTTCTGTACATATGTAGTTTATTATTCCATTTAAAGTCTATGATTAGTCGCATAAAAAAATTTCAAAAATCAAAAATATATTTTGAGTCCTAATTGACCAAGTTTTCTTTCTAACTATCAACTTTTGTTAAGAGAATTTTATTTAAACACTCAAACCAACACTCCGGCATTGTGTATAGTCCGATTTTATGTATAGTGGGTCGCTCAAAGGGTGAGTTTTCTATTTCTTTTTGCCCACCTCCCTCGATGTGATAACTCCTTGACTAACTTGGCTCTGGCTGACCTCTTAGGCTTGGCGAAACCACGTTGAACCACAAAAACATTCCCATTATGTTATTCCCAACTAAATATACAAAAATATTGTTTCCACAATAATAAGTGAGTTATTTTGTTTATCAAATGCAATCTAATCTAAACAAATGCCTCGAGTATTATCAATGAAGCAAAAAAAGAAATGTAAATAGAACAACAGTGATAAACGAAAAACAAGAAAAAGGGAAAACGCAAAATCAACAAAAAGGAAATGTCTAACTCAAGAGTTACCCAACCAAAAAAATATTTATAACTTCATCAACTACTCGTAGTAAAGAGGCAAGTAAAGGTCGGATCCTACGGGATGGGTATTGATGTAGGATTTTCGATTGCAAATGGTTGTGTCTAAGGGTGTCACAATTTGGGTTGAGGTAGGAGATCAACTAAACTAATCACCAATATAAAAGCAAAGCAGTGAAAACAAGCAAGATGATTAAAATGAGTTGTAAACAATTGATTAAAAGCACTAGGGTGTCATGGGTTCATAGGGGATTCATGGAATTTGATCATACAAACATGTTCTCTACTAGATACAAGAACTTATTCTTGTGATGGGATCGAGTTGGTTTATGTCTTACAATCCCTT
>LHUT01004058.1:0-11811 GCA_001412135.1 Silene latifolia subsp. alba
ATTACAAGTACGGGGATCGGGCACAAATGCAAGGAAAGGCACACGAAACCGACTCGTTATGAGCCGGAATGCGTCAAAGAAAGAGGGAAATAAGGTGTAAATAATTCACATATCAATACCTTAGAGAGAAGTAGTTGTGGGTTGTTCATAATTCTGTGATAGTTCTTAGCCAACAAGGCTTGATTCATCACTTGTATATTCCTTAATTGTAAACCACCAGGCTATTTTGGCAGATGCAAAGTTTTGTTTGAGAGCCAGTGTATAGATCTCTTTTTACCTAAAAAAGCCCATCAGAATGCGAGAATGGTTGCTTTAATCTTTGCAGTGACTCCCTGAGGTAATTTGAATATTGACATTACGTGATTTAGGGATGCAATGAGAACTGCATTGATCAATACCAGTTTAGCCGACTGCGAAAGATTGAGAGTATTCTACGAGGTTAGCTTATATATCACTTTGTCCAACAGATAACCAAATGGAGCTAATTTGTTGCGTCCAATGTCTGTTGGTACTCCCAGGTATACTCCAAAGTTGTCTTTGTATACTGTTTGAAATCAGGAGGAGCATTAGGACTGTACTAGAGATAAGATTTAGCGTAATTAACCATCTGTCCCGATATTTCTTCAAAATCTGCAATGATCTGTTTTACTACGATGCAGCTTGAGGGTGTAGCCTTGAAACAAAGTAATGAGACATCTGCATATAGGAAATGTGTGATTGGGATATTATATCGCGAGAGCTTTATACCTTGGATTTCTTTGTTGATTTTCGCCTTGTCAAGCATAAGAGATAAACAGTTCATGCAGATAATAAATAAATAAGAGAGATTGGATCTCCCTGACGAATTCCACATTCAGGAATAAAACTGTCTGTCGGTTCGCCGTTTACTAAAATACGATAAGAAACAGTGGTGACCGCTTCCATAATAAGTTGTTGCCATTTGAGGGAGAAACCATGCCTCTGAAGAAGAAGATACAGGAGAAAATGCCATGAAACTCTGTCAAATGCTTTGTTCATATCGACCTTCATTGCCATATAACAGTTTGTTCCACTTGTCTGCTGATTGACATATGTCACAATTTCATGAGCAATCAAACAATTGTCGTATATAAGTCTTCCTTTGATGAAAGCATTTTGGGATTCAGGAATGATATCCGGCAACAAGCTCCCGAGTCTCTTGGCTAAACATTTGGATGCAATTTTGTATAAGACGTTGCATAGGCTAATGGGTCTAAGTTGGGAGACCGTTTCAGGGTTAACAATTTTTGGGACTAAGGTGATGAGTGTTTGATTCCATTTTTTCAAAATATGCCCTGAATTAAGAAATTTTAGAACCGCAATAGTGACATGCTTTTCCACTGTGTGCCAAAAACGCTTAAAGAAAGCAAATGTGAATCCATGTATTCCAGGAGATTTATTATCACCAATTGAGAAAACTGCATCCCTAACCTCTTTTGCTGTGAACGGACGGTCCAACCACTGGCTTTGATCAACTGTAAGGGACATTAGTGGCAAAGATTCTAGTGCACTAAATGATTGTTGTGCTGCTGATGCCAAGTTTGTATTCACTTGGTAAAGAGAATGAAAATGCTCTATAATAAGGTTTCTAACCTGAGATTCGTTATAGCACCAAATACCTTCATTATCTTTTAATGCATCAATGCGATTTCGCTTTTTTTGGGTTCTTGCTTTCTGAAACAAATATTTGGTGGGAGCATGACCTTCTTGTGCATGCCGGATTTTCGCTCTTTGAAGCCAATAATCATGAGTAATTTCAACTTCCCTTTTTAAACAATTCTTCAGTTGATTAAAATTGGCTGCTCTTTGAAAATCTGTAATATTTACAGCTGAGTTCATGAGGTCAAAGTTGATATTCCTCCAGTTTATGCCATACAGTTTCCTGTGTTGGAGTACCTAATTCATAATTTTGAATCTAATATCTGCCATTTTCCTGGACAGTGAATACATATAAGACCCACCAAAAGGTAATTGCCAGTTTGTATTAACCAATTCCTCAATATCCTTATGTTGCAAACACCAGTTATCTATTCTATACGGAGTCCTTTTTCTTCTTCTAGCAGGGCTTGCGTCTAACATAATAACCGCATGATCAGAAACAGCAATTGGATAATGCCAAAGACGAGCTTCCGGAAAAAGACAACACCAAGAGTTAGATGCGTAAGCTCTGTCAAGCCTTTCAAGAATTAACTCATCACTTTCCCTATTGTTGGTCCATGTAAATTGAGGACCTTGATAGGGTAGCTCTAGCAAATTTGACATTATTCTCCACGAGATGAAATCCTGCCATCCTTGTATATAGGTAGATCCTCCAATCTTATCTACCGAGTATTCAACTTGGTTGAAGTCGCCTATTATAAGGATCTCAGAGTATGTATGTAAATATGACAGTAAGGTATTCCAAACTCTTGGTCGATCCGAAACATTGGGCGCCCCATAAAGGAAGATTATGTATGTATCAATTGCCTCCATGGTTACATATTTACAAAAAATAAAGTGCGGGTCAGTAGCTATGGGGAATAGATTGATTTGTGTTCCATAGGAGTAGCAGCCTTCCACTACGACCTTGTGAACCTTGTGAATCGACCCCACAAAAATGAGGAAACTTGAGATGATGAGTCTTATTTACAGCTACTGTAACAGAGGTTTTTGTTTCTTGTAAAAAAACTATACCAGGATGATTTGAGTGGACTAAGCATGATAAATACGGAATTGTCAAGGAGTCCACCCCTCCTAATCCTTGACAATTCCAACACAAAAGCTTCATTGCTTCCGTGGTGGCCGTTGATGGGTCGCCACCTCACCCTGTCGTAGAACATTGGTATTACTACATAAATGTAAATGACCGCCCTCCAATTTCAAAGCTTTGTGATGCCGGGATGTGAAATCTCTTTCCTCTGATATGAACATATCCTCTATCTTTCTCTTAAGTTTAGGGGCCACTGAGCTTTTCATACTGATCTTCGATTGTGTTATAAATGACGGTGCAGCAGATTCAGAATCCATAAGTGGGTTAAAAGCAAAGTGCTTTAATCTGATTTCTAACGAAATTAAAGTTGAGAAATTTCTTTTCTTTAAGGTCCTAGTTCTACTCCTTATCCTTTCAGTGACTGAAAAAGGTAAGGAGCGTGTTTGGTTTATCACAAAAACTTCGGAGAGACGGTCTCTCAATAGCGTTATTGAGAGACATCTCACATGATGGGTTGGAGGACCCACTAAATTTCTTTTTTCCCTATTATGTCTCCCACTAAATTAGTGGGAGACGGTCTCTCATGAGACCTACTAGTTTATTTATAGACAGTCTAGGTTTCAGTTGCTTATTGTAATCTCCCAGATTGTTAACAAAGCATACCTTCCTCCTTTTAGCCTCTTCAGTAGTATTATAATTCAGACTAGTAACATCAGTTGCAAATGAAAACGAAATTGGAAATAGAGGCAGTTTAGGAGATCGATTGCGCACCTCAGGAGATTTGCTTAAGCTAGCTCCTTCCTGAACAAATACTCGTTGTTTAGGCTATGTTTAACTGGGTACGAAGCTTGGTACGAACAACAGTCTAACGCTCAGACTTGCATGAGATTTGTAGAATTTATGCATAAAGCTAATACTACTCTTGAGAAGTCTGAGGGTGGGTCTTGGAAATCCAAGACCCACTTTAAGACCCGTGAATAGTGTATTGTGTGTGTAAAAGTGGATTCTATTTATTATTGTTGATACTTTTGATAGGTTTGANTTTTTTTTTTTTTTAAATATCGGTTTGGTTACATATCCATATGACCATACTACGCATATTAGGAGTATTCATTACATCCTCACGGTATGACAGTCTCGTAATTCCGTGTGTGCTTACTCGTTTTGAGTCGAGCTAAGTTGGTTTGGGTCTTTAGACTATTTTATTCGGGTCTTGACGAATATGCATATCATTCAGGTTGAGTTTTATTTTATTTGGGTAAAAAATGAGCCATTTGTGAAGTTTACGAGTTCTGATGCAAGTTTTCCTAACTCAAAAAATTAGTGCAACTCAAGAAACTTTAAAATCTGGTGACAATAAACATCCAATCAATTATATTTGAGTAGGTTATTACCTTGACAGGTATAATTCCTTTTCCTGTCTGAATATAAGTCATTGCTGCTAAATTATCGGGTCATTTCAAGTTCGACTTGATAATTTCATAGAGTACTTTTTATTGGGCCAGAAGTCGGGTTGGGCATTTTATCATGTCTTAACTGAAGAATGATCTCGGTTGCCATACCGTATATTTTTTGTTGAGTCAGAATATCATATATTCGAGGTTTATCATTCCTCTGTAAGAAGAATTCTGAATAATAATATGGCGTATTGACTCTGAGAGCAAATCCACATATTCGACTTTTCTCAGATCGGGTGCGACCACACGAGAGGGATACGGGCGAGACTTTGACAGGATCCTGAGTTCCCATTATATTAATTCAAGAAATTCTGTTTTTATATATACACAATCAGACAATACTATCCGTGATCATAATTATACTAATCGATTGCTACAGTATCGGAAATGTAATTGGGTGAGACGGTTTCATCATTTCGCCATCATCTTGATTCTTGAAGCCATAGCCTGGAAGAATCCTACTACCTAGCTGTAGAAAGAATAATTTTTCGCCGAAAGTATGATATTCCTTAATGCTCCGATTGGTGATAACACCATTATCAATACTCCGAGAATTATGCAAATCTGTCCTCCAAAAAATTGATCATATATAGATATTCATCAGATAAAACACATTCCAAATTTTCGGTTGTAAATTAACATAAATGAGTGACATACCCAATTTACCGTCCATGATAGGCTAAATCTCTTGGGTTTATAGATCGAAAGCCACATAATGCAGGGGAGCTGCAAAAAACAATCGACATGTATTTAGGTACAGGGTACGCTGAATGCAGTGGCAGATACAGGATTTTAAGGCAGCGGGGCGAAAGGGAAATATTATAAGGAGGCCTCAAAAAAATTCGAAAATTTTAACTAAAAATTAAGGCATTACATTCTCGATTTTATTGCAAATTGATCGAGCATATGAAAAATGAACTTACGAAATATGTGGTAGGAGCAAATGCAAATCCTCCGAAAAATCCAAGAAGTCCGCCAAAGAAAGGGAAGGTAATGGCAACGAACATCGTAAATGCTGTGAAATTAAGCAACTGTTATAAGGCATCGATAAGAAATAAAGCACGGTTTCTATCAAGTCGGTCTCAAATACTTACCAACGTAAAGATTGCGAGTAATAAACCTGAGTGACCAAGTAGGCTTGAAGTTCAACTTCTTTATTAACACGGTTTCTATCATGTCGAACACTGGCATTGCGTATATCTGCGTCCGACAACACTCATTATTTGTCTGTCCATATTAGTTCGTTTACATATATTAACGTGATGTTTAATTTAATTTAATTACCTGATAGCTTCCAATAACATGAACAACAACGAACAAATTAGCCATAACAATCATCCAAACGGGTTTCTCCAAGGATACGAGAATGTCGTCTGAGACGACATTCCCAAAAACACTGTATCCAATTAGCGATACAGGGAAGTAGCACAAGGCCACGACAATATAAGCGACAACAACACCCTTCCACATCGCGTCCTTGGAGGGCTTCTCTGGTGTCGAAGGTATAGTAGCCTGAATTTCTAGAACGACATTGTGGCCCGCGTAAGCGAAAGCCACGGTACCAAGTGCACTGAAGAAGTTTAACACCTTTGCTGAATCGGTTTGACCGTTTAATGCATATGATACGTCTGGTTGTATACCCTTGTGCAACGATGATGCCCACGCAATAGTCGAGTAGCTGTATGTAACAAATCAAAGATTAGTACGGTCTCATGTAGACCTGGCAAAACCAACCCGACCCGATACCCGAAATCAACCCGAACTAGAACCATCGAATGTGACCCGAAACCCGGATTGATCCGACCCGAGAAACATGACCCGAGCTTTGTTGATTCGGAATTGACCCGACCCGAAATGACTAGACAAAACGTACTTTTTCTCTAAACTTACCTTTTTCTGTCTTAATCATGGACCCGAAAATGACTCAAACTGGTCAAACCGACCCGATTGACCCGACCTGAAAAGGCTGACTCGAGACCCAAAATTAACCTGAACCAGAACCCTCGAATGTGACCCTAAACCCGAATTGACCCGACTCGACCGGAACATAACCCGACCTTAGTTGACCCGGAACTGACCCGACCCAAAATGACCCGACAAAAGTACTTTTTTCTCTAAACTTACAATTTTCTGTCTTAATTATTGACCCGAAAATGACCCAAACCGGCCCAAACTAACTCGATAATATGACAGAACTGAAATAACCTGACCCGTTTGATCCCAAAATGATCCGACCAATATACCCGAAAAACACCAAAAACGATCCAACCTGGCCAAACTAACCCCATAATATGACAGAACCGAAATGACCCGACTCGAACCTGACCCGAATGACAGGTCTACTCTCACATTAATAGAGACCATGTCAACTCATATAAGTAAACTACAGATTACCTTGAGACCGTCTCATATGACAATTCGTGAAAAAGAACAAAACTTAGTCGTTTTTTGAGACGAACCTGAGTGACATAACGGCAGCAGCTACGGAGACGCCGGCGATGGAATTGAAGTTAGGGAGGTGAGAAAGAACAAAGTGAACCGAGGCGAAAATCATGATAAAATAGGTGGTCTTAATTTTATTACAATGTCTGTTTGCACAGATTAAATCATGAACTTTCTTAAGAGAATTGCCACCGGTGACCAAGAAAACAATATCGACACCAACTTCGACGATTACTTGTTGAGGCACCACAATCCACAACCCTAACTTCTCCCCGAAAACATGTTGTCCTAGCTCATGGTATCGATCAAACCGCTTTCCCGGTACCATTTCGTGCATCTCCACCATTTGCCATAGGGTGTACAATGTCATCACCCATGATATTACTAGGATCGCCACTCCTGGACCCCTGCAGTACAAATCCTCTATTTACTAAAAGAATAGACGAAAATCTAAACTTTTCCCCCTAAAACATATTTCCTAAAATAGAGATTGGTTATAGTATGTTATAACTGGGTATAATCTTTTAGATTTAAATATTACATTATTGATTTCTCGGTTGAAAAAAAAGCTTTCAAAAAAATATTCATTTCATTAGTTCTTACAATTTATTTTGTTATATCTCAAATCAAAGTAAAATGATGAGAAAAATGAAAAATAAATGAATTGTCAATTTAAATTTTATAAATAATAAACTGAAAAGTAAAACTTTATAAGTACCGTGCATATATTGCACGAGGTCTATACTAGTTTTATGTAATTAGTAAGATACATCAGATGCGTAATCTTTTTTTTTCCAGATTATTAGGGTGACTCGTGATTATGAAGCTACGAGTCAATAATTGCACCATCCAAATATGATTCGAAATTCAAATTGACCAGACCCGAACCAAATTTTGTTGGTATAAACAAACTCATATGACGTGTTTGCCAAGTCTACTTAAATGTGCCAAATTCCAAGGGTAACTTACCATCCAAGTTGAGACAAGGCGAAAGGAAGGCCGAGGACACCAGCTCCGACCATGGCAGTGACATTGTGAAAAGCCGAATACCACCATTTTGCATTTCTCGCCGATGTTATTGGTAGCCAATCATCTATTTCCTTTTGTCTCTTTAAATTCTCTTCCATATTAGCCTGATACATTAACAACATTAACATTTTCACAATTATCACGAGAACAGATCATGTACGAGACAGTCTCAATGTACAACTCGAATATTCATTAATGTAAAATAGTTAGCTTCGTCTCATAATGAGACGGTTTCAGTCTACTATGACATTTAGCTAAAATGGCATACGATAGATGGGTAGCAATTCAACATTTTCTATCGATATACTAAATAAAATGACGGTCTTTCAGGAGACCTACATGATCGATATAAAAAGACGGAAAACATACAATGTGATGGTTATTAGGAGATCGAATAACCATGAAAACTTGATTAACTTAATAACAATGCAAATTAAACAGCTCGTCACTTTAATTAACACAGTATAACTTGAAACACCGTATCTTCAAAGTTTTAGTGATATAACTTATAAGCATAGATTTCTAATTATAGAGCATATAAATTAAAGTTTATACAAAATTTATGAAAAATGAAAGATATTCTCCATATAAATAGAAGTAAGAAAAGGCCCTTTTTTTCCCCAAATATTCTCTTTTTTTGTTACATAATGTATGTCACTTTAAATTACGTCTCTATTAATATTGGAAAAATGATGATACATGAATTTAGCTAGTAAATTGACTCATATTACACTAAGAATGTCTCCTTGGAAATTGGAATAATTAAAAAGTGACAATTTCATTTTTAATGAGGTTTTATGAACGTCACGTAATCACTTTATCAACTTAACTAGCTAAAATCTCGCGTTTTATATAAGTAAATTCGTATGTGGGTATAAACTATATGGTAATTGAAAATTTAAAATAAAATTTTCAACTTAATTACATGAATTATATAGATATAGATAGACCATATAGTTTTAAGCTTATGAAATTGACATAAATACTACTTCCTCCGTTTTCCTTTTATCTTCCAATTTCAATAAGAAGCTTAAACACATAAACTCCTCTTTTATCTTCGTAACGAAAAAATGAAAGGTCTTTAAAAATTAATTCAAAGCGAAGTATTTACATGAAACGTTATTATTCATACACGATTTTAATAATTAAGCGTATAGTAAGAATTTTTTTTGAATGTGTTCCTAATAAAAAAAAAAGAAGCAAAGCCTTCATCATTTCGTCATCATCTTTACTCCATGGATTAAACAAGCTTCTTAACTGTAAAATGTGTAAGTTTTTGCCGAAAGTATAATCTGTCTTAGTGCTCCAATCGGTGATAACACCATTATCAAAACTCCGAGGATAATACAAATCTGAAATACAACAAAAGCGACACATTTATGAACACGAAGTTAAACTTTTCGTCACAAGCTGAAAACGAGCAAAATGTTGCCATTTTAACGACAAATGTGACCATTTGTCCTGACAAACTGTTACAGTTTAGAAAATTGTTCTGGTTACATTTCGCCTTAAATGGGTCACATACCCGTATTCAGCTTGTGACAAAATGTAAATGTGACCCGCGTGGTGTGGCAGCAAGACTTATTGATTGTGTATAGGAGTATATCTTTAAGATAAGAATTTAATTTTGGTATAATTATTATAATGTGAGTTTTTTTAACTATCCCATATTTGAAATTCTGGTTTCACCCGGTTGTTACCGAGAAAGATAAAGAAGCCTTGTAAACCGAGACTATCCAAGAAACCAAACATTAAACGGAAACAAAATGCGCTGCAATTTTTTTTCAAGTTTGCACTCCCATATCTTAAACCCTAGGTCCGCCACTAACTCAAGTCTCAAACGATGGAAGATTAAAACAAGATGAGCATGTAAATGATACACGGAAAATAAAATTGGCAATAATTTTTAAGGCCTTGATATAGGGAAAAAGGCTTAATTAATGGACCTCTCCAGCTTCACAACATAACAATTGGCATTTGGCAACCTGTGGTAATATCTAAGTCGACGGTATCTTATGTGTGTGAAATGGTGAACCTAAATGATAGCTAAAACAGGAAACTCAAGTGAGCAATTGCGGCTAACCCAATAAAATTCCAGAAAGAAATTTAGGATGGTGGTTCCTACTTTCCACTTCTAATAACAAATAACAAAAGTGTAGGCTTCAATATTCCTGCCTCTGTCTGTTGACTTACGTCTGTCAGTCTGTCATTGAATTATGTCAACATCTTGAGGATTGAGATGCTGAACAGCTGTGGCTTTGATCTGTAAATCGTTTCCGACTAGCAAATATTCCTAGTAATACAAAGCTGTGTAACCTATAGAATATTCAGTTCAGATATGCGCCCATTCCCGAAACTCAGATTTGTACTCGAATGCACGGATAATGCAAACAACCCCATCACTAATACAACATAAGACTATGTACATTGCAAACAACCCCCTTACCAAACCAAACCCTAGGAAACTTTAGATAGGCACTGGAATCATGATATAGTATGGAGTATCTAACAAATCAAAGCATATCACAAATGCAGAGTCAACGAACAATAGGCTATCCTCATCATCAACAAGAATGAGGTATTTATTATCTATTAATCTATTGTAGCACATACAGGCTCTACCACTCTCTTAACAAACACAACGCACTTTATTTTATAAATGAGGATTTAAAAAAGACATCCTAAAAGAGTAACAAGACTAATAATGACCTAATGAGACCAAGAAAAACGATTTTGAAGGAGCTATATTAAATAAAGACTATGTAGCATGTACCGCTAATTAAATGTGTATCCTTTAACGTTCAGTAATGCCACAAATACTACAAGGATTAGTAATTACGGAGAGTGAGTTTACGGTATAATAAAATAAAGTAAAAAAATAGATCCTACATCTCTAAGTAAAAGTTTCAAATTTTTCACAGCTTGACGCGACCCTGCTAGATCCCATAGTTCCGTAACTGCCCTTGATCAGGCTACTAAGGCAGTAGTTCCTACAACAACCTTCCTATGATTTCAATACCCAAACCACAATCATCAAAGTTCAAATATAATCTCATAAAGAAAATATTGAAACCCAAATCAGCATCCATTCTCTCTTGTTAATACCATGAAACAGCAGCACCATCATCATCATCTATGACAATAAAAAAGCGGAACTAGGAATTGAAATTAGGGAAAGGCAAAAATCCGTGGGAGAATAGAGCTAAATAGGAAAAAGATTGAAACTTTGAACTAAAAATTCAAAATTTTCGTTGCTCGAGGCGAAAGCCAACCGGGCTTCTAGCTCCCCTAGTTTCGCCACTGCCATTAATCAAAAGTTAATCAAGTAGTATTTCCTATAAGCAAATCACAATCAACAGAACTCAAATATACCACATAAAAACATTAAACCCCATAACAGCAACCGATTTAACTAATAAACAAGTAATTAAAAGAATCAATTACTTCAAAATTAAAGTAGATTGCAGCAAAATCAAATGATAAATAGGGATTTGTTTAATTGATGCAGTAATTAAAAATAAAAATTAAAAATTACCCGAGAAAGAATATCATCAGCAAGAGCTAAAGGGGTGTCACAGAATTTGCAGCGGTAAGCTTTGTCATCCAACTCCACCAGAAATACTCTCCCCATTTTTGTCTATTTTTCCATAAACTAGTGCAACATTTTTTTAGATAGAGAAGACTAGCATTACGTGTTAGACCATCCTCAAGCAAAGGTCATGCTAATTAGGTCACCATTTATACTTTACCCTTAATTATTTTTCATTTTTCCAAAATTTTTCATTTTTCCAATCATTTAACATTTATTCTCCCTAAATAAACTCTCTTTCATCCTATTACTTTTGCTCCTACCCAATAAAAATACACCACCTCATTTTCACTAGGTCATGAAGGAGGTCATGAGGAAGGTCAATTTGGTTGGTAAAGGTCACAAATTGACCTTTTGGCTTTAAAGGTCATCCTAATTTTTGTGTTAAGTGATAATTAGTGTGACCAAGTAAGATCATAACCTAACAATTGACCTTACTTGGAAATGGTCTTATTGAAACAGTCAATCGTGGAAATTAATCCCAACTTCTTGGGTTAGGTTGGAACAGTCAAAATTGCGACTTGTAATCTCACGTTTTACTGATTTGTCATTTTGATGTCAACTGATTTGTCATTTTGATGTCAACT